>VZRH01003980.1:106706-197089 GCA_013397555.1 Urocynchramus pylzowi | reverse complement strand
CCTACCTCGGCCCCGGCCGGCCGCATGGCTCACCCCCCTCCCCCACCCAGCCGGAGCTGGGCAAGGGAGGCCAGGACTGATCCCCCGCTGGACCCCAAGAGGAAGTTCCCCTGGGAATGCTCTGCTTTTAACCCCTGTGTTTTCAAAGGCGTGTCCAGGTTCCTAGTGGCCACCCCAGGTGCCAATATTCACCTCTGGCCACTGATTGGTTTGACCACCACCTTCCCAAGAAACTTCCTTCCTCGTCAAACCACCACGCCCTTCTTTCCCCAACACACAGGCCTGAGCAGCACGATACCCCTGATTTACAGCATGAAGAGTTCACACAGCAGTGGCACAAATTATTCAGAACTGTTCAGGGCTTCTGGCTACCCCTTCAAATGCTCCCCAGCCCACAAAAACCTCTTCACCATTCAGGTGGCTCCATAGCACGCATTATTCCCCAACTTGTCCTCAGAGAAAAACTCTTCACAAAGTAGTACTTCCCTGCAATTCCCCAAAATCAAACTATATTAGCTCAATCTGAGCTAATAAGGCACAATTCTGCCCACTGAGTAAAAGATTGTTACAAAGGAGAGGTGTGTGCAAGTCAATTACCATGATGAAAACCATGGTTTAAAAAGGTTAGGTGGTTTATGCCATGTAAACAGGCATTGTCGATATTTCAGGAAAAATTATTGATTGGTTTAATTTCTGGTGCTGTCTTATAACATCATAAAAAATGGGACTCATCATAAAAAACGGGAGCATGCCCAGAGATTCACATGAATTCTTCAAACACAAAGATAAAAAAGAAAAAAGAAAGAAAAAAGAAAATGATTCAGTGCTATTCAAGAACCTGCTCAGCAATAGCCAGTGTTCTAGTCATAAATCCAAAACACAGCATCATATGGGCACAGAATCTGAAGATAAAAACCACTCTGACTATATACCATTATTAATGCACCCCAGCATTATGCATCTTGGATCATTAGTACTCAACCTTAGGGCCATTCTGTTGTGCCTGACTGTCCACAGCAGTCCCCAGTGAACTATTTCAGGATCTAAGTACTGCCAGGGCGTGAAGGCAGTGTGCCCATGTCCCATTTTTATAGGTAGTAACATTTCAGTGAGGAGCTGTTAGCTCTGAGCAGTCTGGAAATGCAGTTCTGGGTTGCTGAGGCAGTCAGCATTGTGTTTGCTGTGACCCAGAAAGTAGCCATCATGGAACAGATGCAGTGAGGCTTCTGTTTTGACCTCAAATCCAAACAAAAAATAACCTCTGGCATGCCATCTTTTATGTCCACGAAGAAGAATCAAATCTATTTATTTTTGCCAAACCCATGCTAACAGGACTTTCTGGATATAAAGTTTCCAGAAGTCTTAGTGAAATATTTGGGTAACACAAAAATGGGAACCGAACTCCAGAGACTGCACTAAGATGACTCTACTATCTTGTGTCTGGGTCTGTCTTAGATTACCATAATTTGTATCTGTTACTGTCTTTCTGAATGCTACCAGACATTCCTACTTGTACCAATTATGCTGCAGGAGATGCAGAACATGTACAGCTCTCTTTACTGTGCTAAAATAGAAATTAAATAGCAAGATTTACATTTACCACCTCCTCAATGTAAGGACAGCAGTGTTGGGTTCCAGATTTTCTACTGATGTTGTTGAATATTTCCTCAGTTCTCTTCTATTGCTCTTTTCCTATGCAATTTGAAGAGAGGACAAAAAATGAGTAAGAGGGAAATAACATCCTTCTTTAAAGTCATCATGTCTGTGACTTGCAGCGATGCAGGCTAGTAGAAATACCTTTGTCTCACTCAGTGCTGCACATACGAACATCTTGTTATCAACTGCAAAATCTATCTGAAGGTTGTTCACAGCTTGTTGGACTTGATCAAATTTGTTGAAAAGGAGAATTCTCTTGACCAGGCAGACAGTGAATATTTGGACAGAATCTGCTTATTTTATCTGTGAAGTGAGCGCTTAGTTCTTCATCATCGCTGTGTATAGCTGCATACAAGGTATCTACAAACAATCCAATATGCTGGTTTTGAGACCAGAAAAATATAGTGCTCCTTATTAATCTCAACAATTTCACAGACAAAACAGAGACAGATAGTCCAAACAGGAACTATGAAATGCCACAGCCATGAAAAGGAATATTTTAATTTCCAGGTGCTTTATTTGCACACACAATCATCACCAAACTTTGTAACCACCCACTGCACAGTAACAGTGCTCCTTGAAATGGCTCTTAAACTCTGCTTTTCACTGTGCTTGCTCAGGGCTCCAGTAAAGACTCACCAACTTCAATGGTTTTAACCCAGGTCTTAGCAAACCAGGCAGGTGATTAAGGGAACACGTGAGCTATTTTTTTCTTTTTTCTTTTTTATTTTTTTTTTATGTACAGGTTCTTTCTCCTACCTCATTTTTGTCTACTTTATGGCAGACACTTAAATTCAAAATAATGCTTTCCAGAAAGTTCAAGTTCAATTCTAGAAAATTAGGAATAACAATAAGCACAGAACACAGGAGTACATCTCTAAATGAATATCAAAAAAGGGTAAAATAGACCTAAAGGCTAAACTTCCACAATTTCCATGTAGAAATCTTGATATGATATGAAATTAAATAGGTGAAAAAGGATCCCTTTGAATTTAGTTTTTGTAATAGGTCAGGCCTACAACATGATCAGTCAAAATATTAATGACAATACCTTCATTTCACTGCCATTTATAAAGACTACTGAAAAAATGGACGGAAAATAGCTTCTGCTATTAATGCTTGCTTTTAATATAGATGAGAGTTTGAGGTTCAGTTTTTCTTTTTTTTTAATAGTGAGACCTTACTTTACAACTTGTATTCTGCATTTTTTCTTTTCTTAAAATATCATTAGCTGATATAATTTTAGAATAAATTGGGGAAGTAGTCTTTTCTCATGAACAAAAAATAAAAAAAAGGAAGTCCATCCACCTTTAGCTGGAGTTTGGGTATGAAAAAAGCTATTCTTGGCTTTACACCACTGATCAATGAATCCCCACAGTCATCCTATGAAACCATGTATCACTCAGTATTTTCAGTTTAAAAATTTCATTACAAAGGAGAATACCAGACCATGGGAGTTCTGACAGTGAACACTGCTACATAAGAACAATTCTTTTAAGTGCAAATCTAGCTGCAGTTGTTAACCTATTCACGACTAAAAACTTAGTCATATTTCTTCTTATTACTGGGATTTAAGAAAGTCAAGATTTTTTTTGGTAAGACACACTACAAATGACAAAGCGGTGCATGAACTGCTTCACTCCCCCCAGTGTATGCATACCTTCAATTAAATATATCCCACTGAGACTTCTGAACACTCCTGTTGACAATTAATGTAGCTTGTGAAGATAAACAGGCATCAGTTTGAAAGTGAGGATCCAGCAGACAGTGGTCTGGAAGTAGAAAGATCCATTTCTTTAAATGAACTCTTTTGGCAATTCTAGTTGTGAATATACAGCTAAGGGCTGTAGAAGTTTGAGAGAACAGTCCATGAAGTGACCTTTCCTGCTTCTGACTTTGCTCTCCATCTCTCTTCGGGAGGCCTGGCGTGTACTGCTACATTCACCAGCTCTATGGTTAGTCTGGGAGGAGAATGGATTTGCTGATTCCAGACACTGTTTGGAGGTGCCTACCTCCAGATAGTCTGACCTAGATTTACAGAAGACAGCTTACATTCCAATCTCGAGATGCAGATGCACTTCAGAAGAAAAAGGTCACTGATCTAAAATCCATGAGCATTTTCAGCATCTTACCTGTTTCAAATACTGAATGAAAAGTTGTGGGTCCCTACAGCTGAAAATTTTGCCTTCAGTCTCATATTTCTATAACTTCAGAAAATTAATGTCATATCCTTGTATTTGTGTCACCATTATGCTTCAGAACATGCTCTGAATGACTCCTCTGGCTTGTAGGGTGGCTGAGCTTAGATTTCACAGTGAAGTATTACTGGAACTTTAAAATAATGTTAACCTGAAGCAATGTCCCTATCTTCTTTGACAGCTTCTTCTGACCTGACCTGACTTCAGTTTCTATCCACCAGTTATATTTGATCTGGATAAAAAACAATCTTTTCCTAACTTCTCTCCCTTTCTAAATTAACAAAGTTCTTCCTGTGCTTCAGATATGAAAGGACCAACCCTCTTTCCAGACACAGGATGTGTTTGATAATATGTTTTTGCTTATGAAACTTTTCATTTCAAAGTTGATTAAAACCTAGTTTAAAAACTAGTAAATAAATTCAGTTTATGAGACAAAGTTGTGATGGAAAACTCAGTAGACATTGAAAAGTAAGAAAAAAAATAATTAATTTTTGTCAGAAATAATTAACCATAACATGCAAGGGCTTGATTTCACTATGTAATATTTCTTTGTTTTGTGAACATTGATTTTTACATGCCTTTAAATTATCTGTGGTGTTTTCATTAAATGTTGCCATGAAATATTTATTTGTAGGTAAAAAAAAATGTTGAGCTGATGCGGTCACACCGTAAACCACAATTTAATTTAATTCCTGGGGAAAAAGAAATTAATATCAATTGCAAAGTAAACCTTTACTATGTGGAAAAACAAAAAAGTTTTGTCCTATTTTAAATAGCTGATTTGCTTTATAGTTTATTTCTGAAAAGAAAAGCATGAGTTTCTCTTACAAGAAAAGAAGGTTTATTGTGTTCACTGTTTTTACCTTCAAAGACCTTTTCAATATGATTTAAAAGATTGCCCTTTTTGCAGCTTGTCATGCTCCAATTTGCCACTACTAGCAGGATAACTACAATCAGCTTTTGTGGAACACAGGTACAAGGCACAGGTAAATCCTGTGCTTCCTCTGCTATTTCAGAGTAACATTGCATTTCAAACTGCATAAATATTTAACTGTAAAAATGTGTAATCCTGTGCAGGTCCTGACTCCACAGAGCATATGTGTTACTTTTTAAGTATGTCCTTAAATACTTGGCTGAATTTGGTAATGCTGATGGCTGCAGTCATATTTACTTAAGCCCCTGTCATCCCAACTGAGGGAGAATTCCAAACTTGAACTGCAATAAGAACTAAATCCTAACATGAGCTGGCAGAAGAGATCCCACTTCTCTGATGACTATGCATCAGACAATGCAGGCTATATGGATATACCCTCTAAAGCTGGGTTATAGGGTTTTACTCTGTCTAACCCTTCCTGCATAATGGGCTGGCTGTTAAAATGTAATAACCTCTGTGGAGTTTCAGCAAGCTGTCTTAACAATTCTGTGAAGCAAAATATTCCCTTGTTCTTCTTTTAATATGGTTTAGCTTTGGTTTTTGGTTGTTTTATTTTTCTCCCTCACTTGCCTTCTCTACTATAATTCTGCTTTGCAGGCACAATCAGACCATGAGATGAGGTACACTAACCAGTTTTTTCTAGGTTTAAATATTTTAAATATCTTCTTCAGGACAGAAGAGATTTTCTAGAAATGGCCTTCTACATCCAGCACCGTTTTTTCCTTATTTCTTTAAACATTGTACTTAGAAATGAATTTGGGC
Source organism: Urocynchramus pylzowi (assembly GCA_013397555.1). Taxonomy (NCBI): domain Eukaryota; kingdom Metazoa; phylum Chordata; class Aves; order Passeriformes; family Fringillidae; genus Urocynchramus; species Urocynchramus pylzowi. The sequence goes on along the minus strand of VZRH01003980.1, from coordinate 191,539 downwards.
TTTTTTCACCCTTTCCTTCCAATACGTCATCTTGATGCTTATTACCTCCCTTGGTGGGGCAGAGAATTTGAGATAACAGTAGTAGCAGAATTCCAAGCTTAAAAATTAAAATAATCATTTATGTGATATTTTAAGGTGAAGGAAGAAATGCTGTTATGAATTGGTGAAACAAATAAATATTGTGAGATAATCAACTGGGGCAAAACATGTCCTGTGAGGGGCGTCAGAGGGAGCTGGGGGTGTTTAGCCTGGAGCAAAGGAGACTCAGGGGAGACCTTATCTGTCTCTACAACTGCCTGAAAGGAGGGTGTAGCCAGGTGGGGGTCTGTATATTTTGACAGGTCTGAAGTGAAAGGGTAAGGGGAAGAGGGTTTAAGTTGTGCTAGAAGAGGTTCAGGTTAGATATTAGAAAATGCATTTTCACTGAAAAAGTGTCTAGGCATTGGAATAACTTATCTAGGGAGGTGGTAGAATTTTCAAGAGGTCTCTGGATACGGCACTTCAGGGTATGGTATAGGAGCAATTATGATGGTATTAGGTGGAAGATTAGACTGGATGATCTCAAAGATCTCTTCCAATCTTGTCAACTCTGTGATTCTGTGGTTAATTTATATTTATGGCCAACAAAGTAGAAGAACTGAGTGAACGAATTACTGTGAAGTGTTTTCAGCCTACTGGTGGATAGATGGGGAGCACAGTAGTTGGGAGGATTGCCAGGACGGGAAAGACAACCTAGTATCCCATGACTATCACAGGAAATACTCAGTCTAGGAATTGGAAAATGCCAAAGAACTGAAAAATTACAATAGACACACTGAGATATCAGAAAGTTGTGTGTGGGAGTGGATTCTTTTAAGTGGAGAGAGTGGATAATAAGTGATTGAAAATTAAATTACAGTATGAGAAAAAGTACAGGCAAGAAATAATTTTTGGAAAAATGTTGAGTAGAAGAATATAATGAGACAAAAGACAGTGAACATTTGTGGACATGGGTGTATAACCAGAGGGACCAAGGTGAGAGCCATGTCCCTGAAGAAATCCATCTCCTGCTCTGCAGGCTGGTACTTGACACCCGCCAGAACAGCAGCTGTGCCAGCAGTGGAACTGTCCATGGTCCTTGTAAGAACCTCCTTGAGGCCACTTTCATTCACGTGCGCAACCAGAAATCTGTGACTTCCCTCAACTGGATTGGTTTCCTCCCTCTGATAGAAAACAGATTATCAGAGTTGGATATAAGTTATGGACATTTTCTTCTGAAATTCTATGTAGCAGTTTTAATCATTTGATACTGGGTTCTTTCTTGTGACCAAAATGTTGCTCTTATTTAAGAGGAAGCACATTCTTGGGGGACAAGAAAAGATGCACTTGAAACACTGCTCCTTTTTTTTTTTTTTTTTTTTCTTTTTTCTAGCAATTTAATTTTGGTTCAAAAACCTTTGCATTCTATTGAAGGAGAACTTTTTAGTGGAAATGGCTGCCTACAGTTTCTCAAATTAAACTTACTTTTAATAAGAAATATGGACTAAAGCTGAAAAAGTATTGAGAACTTTTGGTTTTCTAAGTTTTTTGCTTACATTTTTACTAAGCTACATTCTATAAAATACATTTTACTAAGAGGGAGCATTGCTGCTTATGCAATTATTGAATTTAGTCCATTCAAGTCGCCTTTTGTTTCTTTCAATTCCATTCAAAACACAGTCTCTAAAAAGTATAAATTTATCAATATTATTGCATATCAAAAAAAGAAAACTAAAGCATATTACATGAAAGAGAAGTAAAATGTTACTTCTAAAAATGCTTAAAAGTAAATCTATGCAGGTTGACACAGGCCTATCCTATCATACAGTTAGACCATTTTAAAGAGACCACTAACAAGTTATTCAAACCTGACATGTAGCACAAGGCCTCTTAACAGATCTTCAGTCTACATTTGGATTGATTTCATCTTCCTTTCAGCAAAGTTCCACCTGAAAACAATCTGTGGAAGACTTGCACGAGTAAGGGAATGCATGTTGTCTTTTCATCCAAAGCAGAATCTTTAAGGTGTGCAGGGGGTATAAAAATAGGGTTAAAAATGAAATGGTGTAAGCTGGAATGCCAGAAGTCAGATGCTGAGTGAGTAAAACCTAGATGCATTTTACTCGTCTCAGTGCCCAGTGGGGAAACTCATAAAAGAGCAAAGTGGTGGGGACCATCTTCCAACAGACCCCCCCGTTTCTTATTCAAACACATAGTTAGAACAGGATGTTTTACAATCCACATTGGATGTACTGTAATGAAAAGGGACACCTAGGGTTCATAATCAGGGCCCTTGGATCTAGTTGTTGACCTTGCTAGAACCACAACCTCAGGAAGACCAAGTGGCACCATAAATGATTGATCGATCATATCTGTTTACATTCACAGGATGCATTTTGTTTTTTCTTACTGAGTTACATTTGATATTACTTCTTTCATTTGATCTCTTATGCTTCAGCAACTGTCATAGTTCTAAATTTACAGTATTCACCCTTTCATTTGTATTGTAGTCATTGATCAAGAACAGAAAACTATTCTTTTCTTTTTAGCTCCTGACACTGAAAATTCCTCTAAATATGATCCTAGCACAGAGAAAGGCCTACTGATTTTCACTTTCAGCTAAGCCACACAGTGAAGTAGGGTCTTCAAGGACCTATATAGCCAAGGAACTGTACCAAGGACTCTACTGTTATTTCCTTAGGTGTTCTAGGATCTATGGGTCTTTCCAAGGAACTCTAGAGTGCAGATTTAGTAACAACTTTTCCAAGATTACTGATTGTGGATTTTATTTTCACCTGCCTTTTCAATTCTTATAGTTAGTTTCAAACATTTAGAGGAAAATTTTTCTTGGTATGTTGAAATACCATCTATATGTTTCCTTCACTTTTGGTTACAAGTCTAACTTCTTGACAACTAGCAGTTACTTGCTACCTGTCAAAGCATGGGAAATTCAACCTCAAAGAAAGTACTGAGGAAAGTACTCATTTCTAATTTAAATTACATGTATTCATTCTTATAGTGTTATTTAATGTTCTCAGGTTTAGGTATTTTGTTGGTTTTTGTCTGGTTGGGGTTTGTTTGGGTTTTTTTTTACCCACTATAACATAGACAAGCTTAAACATAAAGTATTGTTATCATCTTTTCCTTCTCAAGCATTGTTTCTACCAGCTTCAGTAATGATAGAATATAATTTGAATAAGCTATCAGTAATACATGTTATCTGTACTTTTAGACATTCAAAAGTTAAAGGACTTTTATTCCATTTGTGCATTTTTATTTTATTAGTGTCATTGTGGCTGTTCTTGTTTTCTGTGGTTTTTGGTTGTGTTGCAGACCTACCATGTAGAATTTATACACCTCTTTCAGACATGTATCTCCATTTGCATGCCTCAAGTGTCTGCCTTTACGCTCAGAAGTGAACACAAACTGTCTATGTGTTGACTGGTTCACAGAAGTCTGTCCTATAGCTGAACTGCATTTTCTCCCTTGCACTTGAATAAGTAATGTAGAATTGCTTTCCAATTTACTATTCCTTTATATAATTTTGTTGTTAAAGACAGGTATAGGATCTGTCTGCTGTTCTAGTTCTATGCTGATCCATCTCCTAGCGTTGATATAAAACTTCACTTCTTCGAGGCCTGTAATAATGACATTCACAATGCTTATGTTTATTCTGAATGACCAAATGAGTTATACCTTAGTTAAACTTTGCTTATACCTACTCATGACTAAGGAACAGGAGAAGAACATCTGATATTCAGATTTGCTGGCTACAACTGGAGTTATTTATGAGATAAACACACTCAGACATCAGTTTATCTTTTCAGCTGCAGGAATCTAAGAAGTCCAGGGAAAAAAGACACAGGAGCATAAACAACTTGTACTTCTATTCTGAAGTTCGCATACATAACATGAATGAGAAAGAGTAATCTCTCTTGGCTGAACTTGAAATGATAACCAGGAGAATTTACTCCCAAAATGTTTTGCAGATCTGTATAATCCCTCATCAGCAAACGCACACTTTGAGAACATTACATTATGGCTATTCCCACAGTATTTTCTGTCCATTGTTAAGATACATCTCAACTGTTCTTAGTCATCTGTGATATAAATTTAGGAGCTAATACCATGTTAGAAAAAGCAGCTAGTCAGAGAACCAGAGTTCTGCTATTTCAAAAGTCCTGGGGCAGGCAAGTTCTTGTGTGCACATGGATTCTGTGGATTAACCCAAGCAAATCACCTGAGGCAGAAATACAGCAAGTCCAGCAAATAGTTTTCTTTGGACAAAATCTGCACGATTTTTATGTGTTTTCACAAACACATTAATACTGCACATGAAAGATACTGCACATATAGTGATGCTAAATATCTTCAAATGTAAAATCAAAGTCCATCCAAATCATATGTACAGTAAAAAAAAAAAAAAACAAAACTTTACTTTGCAGCAGCATAGCATTATACCTCTTCTTGTAGGGATGTAGAGCTGTAATTTTATGTATCATGTACACTAAAAATCACAAGAAATCTTAGCCCACTCTTCTGTTTTAGCCTAATTTAAGAACTTATTTGGACAAAATTTGCTATAAAATTGATACTGTAATATTCCTGTCCACTCTATATTTGTGCAGCATTCAGCAGCTACTTCTTGTTTTGATTGAAAAAGACCTTTAGATCATCACCTCAACTATAAACCTAACACTGTGAATCCACCACTAAGCTTTGTTCCTAAGCACCACATCAACACATCTTTTAACTTCTTCCAGGGTTGGTGACTCAACCACTTGCCTGGACAGCCTGTAATCCTCCATTTAAATCTATGTTACTTGTTAAGTACAACAAGTCTAAGATAGCTGACAGAAAAATGATGGATTTTTTTTTCCCAAAATGAGCCGTTTTTACAATTCTGTAATAGAAAGGAAAATCAATGAGAGAAGCAATCTATTAGACATTGACTATGTACAAAGGGAATCATGAGACATTAGCCAGACATTCTAAAGACATTTTGTTAATAGAATATAAAGGAAAATTTCTCCAATTACAAGTCTTTTTGTATTTTTGCTAAAATGTAAGCATCCTTCAATATGTTACCAGTGTACCCAGCAGGGCAAACCCTATTGCCCTGCTGGGTTTTTGTAAGGTCCCACTGATTCTTGTGTGACTAGTCTATGTCATTTAAAAATATAAGAGCATTGCATAACAGAAAGGGAAAGATAAATAAGAGACATCAGTGTTCAGAAAGCTGTTGATGTGTACACAAAGTCAAAGTTTAACAAGTATACTTTGTAATTCAGAAGGATTTTTGTCTTTAATCTATTGTAATGGTGGAATGTGCCACTGAAGTTGAAGGAATTATGAAATACATGAATATAGTCTCTTCCGAGTTTGAGGTTTTCTTTTTTTCAGGCGTACCATTTCAGATTAATTGCGCTATAACTAAGGAGGGAGGTATGCTCACTTTCTTGTTGAATTATAGAATTCTATCTTAATTCTTACCTGTAACACTTCCCCTCACCTTTGAAATGTCACATATAATTATAATTTACTTTCTTATAGGGAAGCTATCCAAGATAGCTTCTGAAGATATTCTGAAGATATTCCCTTCAGAATATCTTGTAATATAAATCCAGATAACATGATGAGAATTTTATATGTGTAACAAAGGAACCTGTCTGAACAAGAAGCTTTGGAAAAGCTATGCTGTCAAAAATAGCTGATGGTTTGGAATGCACTGAGCAAACAGAAGATACTTTAAAAGAGGGCATTCTGATATATCAGAAATAGTAGGTTTGCTAAGGAGGCATCAGTTTTGCCTACAAAATGTTGATGATGATATGTCAATCTGTGCTATATCTACATGTGTTCTCTACAAAGAAAAAAGTGGCTCTGAGTAACAGTAGTAGAAACCATCAGCACTTGGGAAAAAATCAGCACATCAGAATTGGACCATGCTATAACCCCAAATGAAAGGTATAAGAAAAAAATAATCCTTTTGAATAATTTAAACCTGAGTTAAGACTAGAACTGTGCGGTCTGTCCATAATGGAAAAACTTGGTTACATTGCAGAAACAAGTTTCAGTACAGCATTAGTATCCACTCAAACACCATGAGGCAAATTTTAGTTGTCTCATGCGTTCAAAACAGTCTTCAAATCTTTGAAGACATTCTTCTTAATGAAACCAGACACTTTCTGCTTCCTATTTGCCCCATTTCTTCAGGCTTAGTTAATAAAGGTCTCATGTACAATAAATATCCATATATTAATATAGCACCTGACAGTGCTTCAAGATTTCTTTATAGAATGAAAAGAATTGTTATTTTATAAGCACAAAAATGAGACTACTGTCCCTACAAAGGGCGTGTTGCAAAAATAACATATATACACTTGTAAGGAGAAAAGAAAAGCTGAATCTCTGCCCCTATTTTCCATTTTGTTCTCAGTATAGAACAATAGAAACTCCAGTTGGTTGCTGTAGACCTTATTCTCCTTTTGAAAATGCTGCCATACAACAGAAAAGGATCTGAAGAGCCACAGGTTTTTTGTACCTATGGGCATTCAGAGAAGGGGAATTAGATAACATCTGTTTCATGGTCTGCACAGGTTTTTCTCTTTCCAATGGATACTGTTATGCTCACAAGAGAAGCACTTTAGCAATTTCCATGCAGCTGGATGGATTGCTTCATGTTATTCCATGTCATCCTGGCATCCAACCCAATTGTCATTCTGACATGACAAAGCAGATGCCCCAAATTTATTATGTGATGAAACATTTTTCAGCAGCTGTGAATCAAATGCTTACAAGAAAAGTAAGTCTAATAAGTGCCTCCAGGTTATTTTCAAATTAAGACATTCAAATCAGATGGTTTCAATATTGTCAATCTTTGCACAAGTAACTGATTTCAATACAGGCTGAAAGGATTTTCTCATGCATTTAAGAACACACTGGGAGGGGAGAAGTAACCTGAAAAAATAAAAAATTTTAAAGTATCAATAACTGCTGCCTCCTTTCAAAATACAATATCCTATCTAGAGCTAGCGACTAAATAGAGAAAAAAAAAATGTGGTGAAAAAACTGTCTCTAGATAATTGCATTGTCTAGATTTACTTCTTCTAGCCTGACATCTCTCACTGCCCACCTGCAGTCCTTTACCCCTAGCTGTGCACATTTTCATCAGACAGTGGTATGTCCTCTTGTAGACACAAACACTGCAGTACAGCAACTTCTAAACTGTCTGTTTGGAACTTTTGTAGCCAGGAAAGAAAACACCAGCAAATACTGAAGCACTTATCAGCAAGGATGGCATGGAACCTTCCTGTCAATCAGTCAATGAGAGACATGAAACATGTGCCTGAGAGAGTCTTGTCCATTATTTCTTCAAAAACACACAAAAGGAAAGTGATATAATTATTTCCACTGAATATGAAAAAATTTCTCAGTTAGTGGCCACTTATCAGCACTGAATTTCAGAATCGTAAATTTGCACCACATAGGTCTCTTTGAAGATGTGTGTTGAAAAGTACTGTCAATGAACACAGTGCTGAATGAGACTAAGAATCTCTGTCTTTGATGGAAGTCATGCAGACCTTTTCTGTAGAAGTGAGGCTAGTGGTGCCACACTGGGTAATAAAAAAATTAATTGCATTCTAATTTTCTAAGATTTGCTGTTATTTCAACATTAGAAAATATAAGCATGGGAAAAGAATTTACAATTACATACTTTTAACTGCATATACATGAAGATATGGAAGAGTGGTGATTTTGGCTGTGGTGGAGTTAATTTTCTTCACAGTAACTTGTATAGGGCTGTGTTTTGGATTTGTGCTGAACACAGGGTTGATAAGAAAGAAATGGGGTTTTTTTATAGCTGAGCAGTGCTTACACAGCATCAAGCCTTTTTCTGCTTCTCTCCTTACCCCCCCATCAAGGAGGGTGTGGATGCCCAAGAATTTGGGAGGAGACACAGCCAGGACATCTGACCCCAGCTGACAACGAGATATTCCACACCATGTAACACCATCCCAGCATATAAAGCTGGGGAGAGGAAGGAGGAAGGGGGAACATTTGGAGTCTCGAAACAAAAAAGATGTGCTTAATTGCATTGGTCAGTGTTGTATCTGACAGATGTTCTGTAAGAATATAAACACGTGATACACAGCTCAGATAAAGATGGTAGCCACAGGTTGAGTGCATACTGTGAAAGATGGGGACTTTTTGAAAGGAGGCCCTATGATCTCATGAACCTTGTGTCAGAAATTAGGGCGGAAATGTCCATACTCTAGAGAAGTGCTGAACAAACTTCAATGGTATTCGCTTCAGCCCTACTGAGTGACTTTTTTTAGGATTTGGTATTGCAAATGTTCCACAAAAAAACACAGGATTCTACATGTGGAAATACAATAGATTGGAATACAAAGGAAGTATTGGTCTTATACTTTATTACAGGGAAGGAGAGAATGTTATTACTTGGGCTGCAGAACACAGTAGATGACACTGATGTTTTTGTTGTTACCATATGTTTGGATGATGATATGACTAACTCTGAAGTCACAACTGACTTCTGTAATCCCTCACAAAGGGTAATAAAATGTAATTGCACCCTACATCATTATATAAGGAGAAAGATAGCACTTCTGTGCCTGTTTGTTTACTTCTTCTGGTTGCATATGGGCTCTGTTTTTCAGTTCTTATAAATATACTGCAGTAGAAACTAAGAAAAACTATTACATCCCTGATAAAAGCTGAAGTCTTAAGACCTGCCAGAAGTCACAAGGTCCACAGATGACAAGCTAAATTATTGGGTGAATTATTTGTGTTTACTCCTTTAAATGTAACTACAAAATGAAAACTAATCTGAGGTTAAATATATATATATATTTTTTTTTTACCATAATGTAGTAAGTAAAATCTCTGGCTTTTAAAAATATTTTTTCATTTATTCTTTTTTTTATCAATGTTTTTTAAAAATAAGTAGATTCATTTTGTAATCTACTCAAGGCAGGGAAATTTTATGCATGGAGGGATTGCTCTTTAGTAGTGTGACATGGGAATTACTGGGTGACACATTTTACTCATTATTATTCAGGCATTCAAAGTAAATGATTATAATGTTCCATTTCAGTCATAAAACATATGTCTTTATTTATGGGTGTCTTAAGCTGTGTTGTGTACTGCACATTTTTGTGGTACTGATCTTCAGCTTTGCTGACAATGCAATCTGTAATGATGGCAATTAGGAAAACAAACTCTAGAAGAGTCCAGGGATCATAATTAAAATATATATATTTTTAAATTCATTTTGTTGACTCTTGTAAATCATTAAAGTATTTACAAGATTCCATGTCTTATCATAAAAGAACAACATGTTGAAAATATTGCCATATCACTTATGTTCAACTTCTAGTGAAAATTGTGCTAGATGAAAGGCAAATTGTTTATCAAAACTTTTCATTAATTTAACACCGCAAAACTTTTATGAATGGAAGTAGATACATGTCAGGAGACATGCCAGGATGTCCTAGCATCTAGACGGACTTATTCCTCTGACTGAGCTACACTCAGACCAACTATGCCATGGATTTAATACAAACAGTATGACTCTCTGTGTAATGCTTGTGGAATAGTGCTTTTCAGAATCATCAATCTGACTATGAAGAGCATACAGGCATGTACTTTTGAGAAAATCCAAAGTAAAATTATTGGAAAGCCTAGCCAGGAACTAATTTTGGTGATAAGGACTACCAATGTCACTGCTTCTAGAGGAAAACTTCTGTGGTCCATGGGAAATGACAGAGATTTTGTGCCACAAACTCTACAGGAAGGAGACTTGGGGCACAACTGTGTGTTCACTATTTCCACTCATTATAATCTTCCAAGAGTTTCATGTTCACAGAATTGCAGATTCACAGCATAGTTCAAGTTGGAGGTCATCTTGTTCTGCACTCCTGTTCAAATAGAGCCACCTACAGCAAAATTTCCATGATTGTGTACAGATGGGTTTTGGACTCCACAACCTCTCTGGAGAACCCATGCCAGTGCTCAGCCACCCTCACAGCAAAAAATGTGTTTTCTGACATTCAGGCAACACCTCTTTTTCAGTTTGTGCCCAGAGCCTCTGGTCCTGTCACTGGGCACTACTGAAAAAGTCTGTCTTCCCTGATTTTTGCACCCTCCCTTCAGGCATTTATATACATCAATAAGATTTCCCCCCTTAGCCTTCTCTTCTCAAGGCTAAGCAAGCCATGTTTCTGAGCTGTATGTTGTCCAAGATACCAGCAGTCTTCTTTACAGCAAGGGCACTTCTCTGGCTCATGTTCATCTTGGGGCCCACCAGGACCACCAGATCTTTTTCTGCTGAGCTGCCTTCCAGCTGGATGTCCCCCAGCATATATTCATGCACAGGATTGTTCCTCTCAGACACAGGACCCTTCACTTGTTTTTGAAATTTATGAGGTTCCTATCAGCCTATTTTTTCAGCCTGTGGAGGTCTCTCTGGATGGCACTTCTTCCAGTTTTGCACCATTTGAAAACTTGCTTAGGGCACACTCTGATCATCCAGATCATTAATGAAGGTGTTCAACAGGACTGGAACATGTACTGACCCTTGGAGTACACCACTAGCTACTGGCCTCCAATTGGACTTTGTACCATCTGTATCACCAGTCTTTGGCAACAAAGGCAGAAAGCAGGGAGACAAAAAAGATGTCATTTTCATTATCATTATAGCACTGGAGGTAAGGTGGTATCTTGCCCCAGCTATAGCATTAAACACAAAGCTGCCTGTATTAAAGTATGTATTACAGCTTCTGCAGAGAACATGAGCATGAATTATTTTATTTCTAAATTATTTTTATTCTCTGGAGTTTCAAAACTGTTGCTCCACTCCAAGGACATTGGAAAAGCCATCATTCAGTGATTCTCCTGGTGGTGTAAAAATAAGTGCAGTATCATATTACAGTGTGACACACTGTTTCCTTTCCTATGTGTCTAGAAGTCCTTGCAGAGAAAGATGGGCAGTAGTCATGCTTGGGGCAGACCCATGTACCTAGAGCATATGTATGTAGACAGTGAACGTGAGGCTTCATTGAAATCAATGTATCCTCCTGAGGGTCTCCAGTTTCAGAAAATGGTACTTCAGTACTGAACCCTGAAGGAAAGGCTCTATGTTTGAATTGCCAGGGCAGTGATCTTTATTATTAAAAAAAAAAAAAAGCTGCAGGAAATCTCACCAGAAATAAAATGCATTTACATGATTAACAAATACAGAAATATTCTTGTCACTTGCATGTTCAAATTTTGTGTAGTCTATCCAACATTACAAAAAAATACAGAGATTGAGCAAAAAATTTCCCTAGGCACTGATCTTAGGGGAATGTAAGAACATGTTTAATTAAGCACTATGAGTAACTCATCGTGCATTAAAATGAAGTCTATGTTTAAAACTTTGTATTACGACATCCTGGGGCAGAAGACCATTCTTCCTCAAATGATCCAGAGAGGTTAGAGGAAATGTGGAAGAAAATTAATTGTGCATTTTCCCCTTACTTTGTAATCACATTTGTGCATTGGTTTTGTTGGAACTAGATACTGTATGAAAAAACAGAGGCGACGGTAAATTGACAATAAAAATGTATGTCTCCAAAACTGGCGGAGTAAAAGGGGTATGATATCACTGGCAAGTCAGTCTTATTGCATACAAGCAGACAGAATGCAAACATTACAAAGACAAGAAACTTTCTCCTACCAGGAAGTGCTGTCTGGCTGCCTCTCCTCTTAACACTATTGATTATGCTCCCCAAAGGTCATAAATTACTGGAAGAGTTATTTTTAAGAATATTTGCTGAGCCTGACCTGTCAACAGAGGTTAATCTAATGACTTTCCTAGCTTCAGTGTGCAGTAAGCTAAGGCAGGATTTCTTCTCAACTGCTTTTAAAAGCTCTCACATCTTCCAGATTCATCCCAACTTGTTATTAAAAGATACAAACGAGTCATTTCTCAAAGAGGTTAAACTCTTTTGCACAGAGGCCAAAACAAGGGCACTGAGCAACTCTTAGGGAAAAGAGAGTGTCTCAACATAGCAAAGCAGTGTATTTATTTGCATGGGGCAGTTCTACACAAAAAATACAAAGGTGAAATAACAACAAAATAACAACAAAGAACTGAAATGTTTTCTTTCACCCAGAGGTCTATTTTTTAACTAATATCTCTGGAGGCAAAAATTTATTGTGGTAAAAGGAGGGTAAAAGTCCTCTTAGTCATAGCGGAGTGATTTGTTTATGTTTTTTCCCCCTGTTTCTTTGGGTTTTGGGTTTTGGTGAGTTTTTTTGTTTGGTTGGTTGGTTGGTTTTGGTTGGTTGGTTGGTTGGTTGGTTGGTTGGTTGGTTGGTTGGTTGGTTTGGGGATTTTGTTTGTTTGTTTGTTTGTTTGCTTGCTTTTGTGGGTTTTTGTTGTGTTGTTGGGGTTTTTTACACATCAAGTATACAGAAATTTTGGGAAATTAAACTCATATTGCTTATTATCTAAACACTTCCTCTGAAAATATTAAAGGGGAGACAAAGAAACTTTAAAAAAAAAAAAAAGAATAGGAAGAGAATGTGAAAGAGGTGTTTTTTTACTCTTGGCTATTTTGGTACAAACAGGTAATACTCTCCTAACTCTGATGACTTTAAGTGATACGTATACTTTTACAGGACAGCTCTTAGTATTTCAGAAAAAAGAGGATAGATTTATAAAGGAGAGAAGGACAAAGTGAATCTTTCACAGAAAGAATTAACAGAGACCTGGTGATACATCAGAAAGGTCCTGTCAACCAAAAGCACAGCTTTGGTGAATGCTAGACATGGCGTAGGAACCTTTAAATCTATTTGCCTCATCCAGTTTTATAAGAATTCCAGACATCACTAAGCAGTGTGTTGGAATTCACAAAATATAAAAGTACAACTTTAAAGGCTGCATGAGTGCTGCTTAGTTCTATTTGCTCTTTGATTTTTTTTTTCTTTCGTACTTGGAGGCAGCTCAGATTAATTTTATTGCAGTTGAAAATCATGCAAATATAGTTTAGAAGGAGGCATTTAATTCTTTATTGCACTTGCACACAACACAAATAGCACCTCCAGTACTAACACAGCTAAGTGTTTTTAGTGTTATTCCACTATACAGTACATCACAATGTTAATTTTCCACATTACTTTATTTCTTCTCTAACCCATATTTTACAACAGAGAAAACAAACTGCTTGTAATTACACTGCATGCCAGGACAAATTAAGCAAACACGCATTTTTAATGCTTTTGGCTGTTAGGGTGAGAAACAAAGGGCTTTGGTTAAGGTCAATATTAGAGTTATGCAATTGCTCTGGGATACAAAAGACAAATGCCAGTGATTGAACAGTGGTGAAATGGAAACTGTCCATTCTGTGCAGTGTTTCTCAACTCCTGAAAATAATATGCTATGCTGAGATGAGGAGAGTTCTTTGTTTTCATTTTCTTTCAGGATAACACTAATACCAATAATAAATAATAATAATAAACTAATGGGAAAATCCATTGTGTCATTAGTGAAGTGATAAATCAGCAAAAAGTAAATGAGAGAACGGCTATTGAAGATCAGCCCTATGTTTGCTAATGCTGCCAACTCAGTACTACAGGGTGATACTGATAAAGGTTAACAGCAACTATAGGGGAAGCCTAATTTTGCTCTCTCTGATACTGGTGTAAATCTGACTTCAGTGGAATTATACCTCTCTAACTAGAAAGCAGACAGTGACCTGATGATTATATTGTTTGGCCATAGACAATGAGGAGTTTTACGTGTTCTTGCCTTTAATGGTATGGATTAGGCCAGAGGCACAACATTCAGAGGCAGATGAAACCTCATGGGAAAGGGTACTCAGACTCATCATCTTTACTCAGCCAGCCACAGATACTGGGCCACTGGCTTATGTACATCTCTATTTTAGTGATAAATTAATCTTTCTCCCAGAACAAAGAATATATTTCTGAGACATTGCCTTTGCTAGCAAGAATGCTTAGTACAAGAAGAGCTAAGGTAAAGAAAGAAAAAAAAATTCACACAACATATTTCACATGGAGAAGATCATAGAAAGAAGTAATACTAAGAAAGAGATAATAGACAAGTCCCTAGAGCCCATTTCATGATTAATGGACATTCAGAACATGGAACAGAAAAAAGTCTCCAGCCAAATTTCAAGTAAGACGTCAAGAATGAATCCTTAATAATTTGAGGGGAGATATTCAGACAAACCAAGAACTTCTCTGGCTGTATCTCAGAATTGTGACTCATGTAGCAAAATGGGATGATAAGAGCCAGCCACAGTCTCTCAGTGAATGAATTTGTGAATGCTCAGACTATCACTTACATTCACAGCTCTTGGGAGGTGGAAATATTTCCCCTCCTTGTGATATCATCTACAGCTGAAGTGTCTCCTTTCCATCAGAACAAGGATCACTCATTTCAGAACAAGGAGCTGATGCAGGAGTGATGAGGGTAAAGACAAGCCTTTGCTCTCACCTGGCCATACTCAGTCTCAGCATTTACCTGCACATTCAGCAGTCTCAAGGAGAAGCTCTGCTGGAATAGTGTATTAGTTGGTCCTCCAACTCAAGGCAAGGCTGTGTCCCAGGACCTAATGTACGAGTAAACCATTTCCAGTGCTAGGTAGGGTGGGCCTAGACAGACATTGCTTTTGTCTGGTTCTTTTACTCCTTTCCTCTACTACACTCTTTGGGGTATGTGGGATTGCATAGCCAGAGGCAATATATTATGGAATAATTCCAGCTCCCAGTCAAATCCAGAAGCCAACTGGTGCAGGACTGGTGCAGGCTTACAGCAGGGATAATGTTCTGAAATATTTATTTCTATTCTCTCGTCATTTCTCCCAGCTTCTCACATCACCTTAAACCTCACTCCATGGCGTTGATCCACATGAACTAGAGAACGTGGGGTAAATACTTCAAGAGTAACAGACAAAGGAAAAGGCTTTTAAAGCGACAAAGATAAATATTATATTACATCAATGTGTGGAAAAGAGCTGGTTGAAGAGAGATTGTCATGGCGTAATCCCAGGCAGAAACTAAGTACCATGCAGACACTCCTCCACCAGTGGGATGGAAAAGAGAATCAGAAGAGTAAAAGGGAGAAACTTATGGATTGAGATAAAAACAGTTTAATAACTAAAATAAAACACACACATGCAAGCAAATAAAAATAAGGAATTCCTGCACTCTTTCCCATGTGCAGGCAGGTGTTCAGCCATCCCCAGGACAGCAGGGCTTCATCATGCATAATGGTGTCTTGGGAAGACAAACTCCATCATTCCAAATGTCCCCCCGTTCCTCCTTCTTCTTCCCATTTATATACTTATCTTGATGTCCTATGGTCTGGAATATACCTTTGGTCACTTGGGGTCATCTGTCCCAACTGTGTCCCCTCCCATATTTCCATGAGCCTCTAATTCCCTTGCAAACTTGACAGTACCAACAGTAGAGAAAAAAGCCAAAAAGGCTGTGACTCTGTATCAGCAATGACATAAACATCTCTATATTATCAGCACTGTTTTCAGCACAGATCCAAAGACCCATACTAGCCATTTTGAAGAAAATTATCTCTACACCAGCCAAAATCAGCACAGAGATTGAGTAAGAAAGTTTGATCTTGGCAAGGGCTGTTGATGAGTGATTCAAAAACCACTCATCAAAAACTGGCTCTGATTTTGCCTATCACTTGTGCTGCTATTAAGTGCAGAAAAAACTTAGTACCCTGCTCCAGAATTAGGAGGTACACCCACTAAAACAAGCAACAACATTCTAATTTGAAGAACTTAAGTATACAGCTCTATATTGTGTAGTTACTACATTACTTTATAAATACACAGAGCATCCCCAAATAGTTCAGCTTATTCTATGTGAATCACTTCAGTTACTGCTGAAATGCAGCTCTCTTTGTTCATAATCCAAGCAATATAACAAATGAGTTTACTTCTAAGAAAGAAACTTGCATTTGCTGCCTGCATCTTGGGATCCCACATGTTTTATCTCTTTATGGGGTTGCCATGTCATTTATTGCCTACTGTAATATATTTCTAAATAAAATATCATTATTTTTGCTTTCTTCAGGCTAGCTTATTAGCTGCTTTTTCCTCATAGTGTCCATATGCATCCATGCCTGTATATTTTATTCCTCAAAAATATTTTATTGTTTCTTTGAGAGACCTTATCTGACATGTCCACTTTTCTACAATGCATCTGGAGAATTTATGTCACTTAGCCTGTGCCATGTATGAAAACTGAACACTGTCAGTGCTGCATGCTCAGTTTTCTGAATGGAGAAGAGCTGTTTTCTAGAATCAAAGGTTCATAAATGGCTTGTAAAAGTTTAGTGAACAGGGCCCATAACCTATTGATCCCATTGTATTCAATACAATTCACTTTAGTCAATGAGCTCAGCAAATAATGATACTGCTGTTATGAGCATCTTTCCTTCCTTATAAACAACTATTCACTTGTGTCCTGTTATAGTGATAATGTCACTGATTTACAGAGGTTGCCCAAGTTACCTTATTAATTAGAAGATGCATTAGGCGTATTGCAAAACATTGTTCTGACTGTGAGCTATCACTGCCCAAGGACCTCTAAAAGACAAAGAATTCCATTTTGCAAAATCTAGTTAACATATCAAAGAGCAGTAAATGTGCAAATTGCTGTCATAAGGAATCCTTTATTGCTTTTCCTTTTCATGATAGCACCCCTCCCCCATCTCTCCATTCTACCCACTTTGACAAGGTCACTCATTGGAAAGAAGAGCAGCTATTTATGTTCTTCAGATGTTTACCTTCAGCAAAAGACACTTCAAAGACTGCTTATGGGACTCTCCTCTCACCCAGCAAACACTTAAAACCCATTCTTGTGATTGATGGGCCCTTCCTGCAGATTTAATAAATATAAGCAGAAGCCAGATCCCTTTTTTTTAGGCTAGCTGTATTGAATAATAGGCAAAAAGCTCATGGGTGGCCAAGGTAGACAGGACCCTTCAGGAAATGCCTAATGATTGTTTGATACATTTTTGTTTATGTGTTTTGCAAGTTTATTGTTTAACCTTCCTCAATACTTTGTTCTGTTTTCTACTGCTCTGGAGCACAGTTATTTAAATAAATCCCACATATTTTTATTGGGAATTTTGTGCATTCTCAGTGTTGTGTAAGAGACAAGAGAGACTCATGTTTATTTAGATTTAGATTGAGGCTGAGCTGGTTCAGTGAACTGTGAGACCCTCCAAACATAGGACATTATCAGGTTGAAAGAAGGCAAAGAATTTCAGAACTGGAAGTAACAAACTAGTCAGGGTGCTGGTACTCAGAAAAAACATCACCTTTAGCTAAATAGATAATGCTACAACACCACAGTACTATGACTTATTTACAGAGAGACTGAAAATGTGATGGCTTTTTTGCTCAATTCTGTCTTGATTGTAGAGTGACTATCACCAATACAACAGTCAAGAACAGTAAGAATTTCAGATATTCAACTCAGGGGAATGAGTCATATATGTAAAGTGGGATGGGATGTGTCTGTGTTTCATCTGAATATGGCATATCAAAGAGCCAACCAAAACCATTGTGCTAGCGTCTTTCACAAAAGGATAGGTCCAGAAACTCTCATTTATATCTTTCCTAAGATACTTTCATATCAGTCATGACCTACAAGACTGCTAGTGGCTCATGGAAATAGAAGGCCTTCAGGCAGCAGATTGGAGAGGTAACATGGATTCATTTATTAGCAGCGACTCAGATCTGAGACTTACACTTTTCTACTATATTATGCTGTACATCTTCCAACCAAGTGCACATTTCACTTTCAGATGGATTGACTATGTTTTGTTTGTTCCATGTACAGAATTTACTCCAGCTCTCATTGTTGTGATGAAAGATATGAGGATTTTAGAGTCAATCCTTATTCCTTTCTTGGAAAACTCTGAAAATGGCTTGCAAAGCCACCAAGGAAACACCCTGTGTTTTCTTTCTATGCCAACTGCCTTCTTGGTGAAGATAAACCCATTATCACAGTGTTAAGCTGGAGATCCCCAAACAGGAAGATATGTATGTAGAGCCAATGCCCTGTCATGTGAACATATTCCTCCACAAATGTTCTTTAAATCTTCGAGGATTGGCCACCACTGTCCTGTACTGTGTAGTGGGAGTGATTCTCTCTTTCCTGTTAGCATCTTCTCTGTTAAGTGTTACTGAATGCTGTGACAACTTTTTCCCTAATGTTACATACTGACTCTTGGCTACTCCCATCCAGCCAGATCTGACCTTCCTCTCTATTTCATGATATTCCTATTATTATTTTGAGCTTTTTCTATGCTATTCACAGGTAGTCAGCTGTCTGACAGAAGTATTATACAAGGATACGAGGATACATGGCTAAAATAGATTTTTTTCCATGGAGTTCAATGCTTAGACAGGAAAGTTGTTTGTTTAATAGCTTTGGCAGATTAATGGTGTACACTCGAAAATTCAAACAAAAGATTTTACGTTTTAAAAAATTGTGAAGTAAATGAGGTTTCTTTCTTTGTTTCCAAGAAATGGGATGCAGCAATTGCAGAATCTCTTTTGCTATAAGAAGCTCTCTCTAGAGTTGGTGACTCAGCTGCTGCACAACATACATGAGAAATTTTTGGTCCTTGATAAGTACAGGACTTGCATCACTGGTGTGCTCAGCTACCAAAAGATATCATAAATTTGACATGAACCATGCAAAAGGGATTTCTGTGAACTCCAAGAGAAACAGCTGATTTTCACCCTCCAAGTGTGAGCTGTGAAAGAACATTTGCAACTTGGGCATATGCCTTCCATGTAAGTTACAAACCTATTCAACAAAACCTTCCATAAGACATGAGCCTGTTTTTCTTTTGTCACTAGCAGGAAAATAAAAGAGGATGAGGTCAGTCTCTAAATTTCTCCTAACATGTCTTAAATTAAGGTGGTTGGGCGGAAAGCATTAAAGACATCTGCAAGCTTCATTCAACACTACTGATGTCTATTATCTACCTCTTCTGTCATCCAACACTCCTCTTATGAAAAATTTTTAAAGAATGGAATGAATAGTGAAAAAAAATCCCATCAAATATTATAAGTAACATGCTGCAATTCTATAGCAAGGTTATTGTTCTCTCTTAATTAGTATAAAATCTTTCTCCATTTCTCTAAAAAGGATAAAATTTAATTAGATTTGTAACAAATTTTAAGTCTTATTTGTTATCCATATACTTTACAAGTTCTGTGTTTAACATGATAGAAGATGCTTTCTAATATGGTCTAAAGAAAAGAAGAGTTCACTTGAAAAAGTGTACAATGATCTGCAGCCCTCTGTTCCACACAGCTTCCACATCAACTTTTGATTTCCTCAGTACTAAGTTACTATAAGTCATGCTTACCTGCAGTTCCTGGAAAACAATCTGAAATTTCTAGCCTGATCATTTTTCCAGGTATCATTTAGCAAATTCTTTTTAGTTACCTGTTATAGATGTATTTCTTTAAAAGAATATCTATTTTACAATGTGTTTTCTTCCTGCCCTCAAGCTGAGAACATTAGACTGTGCCTGCAGAAAAACTAAATTGCAGCCAGAGAAGTTGATCGTTTTTCCAGTGAAAGTATTGTGAATTTTGTCAGGATAGAATGGCAATTCCTAAACACATTCTGTTTTGTTAAGGAAAAATCTGCTGTAATCAAAAAACAAGCTGAAATTCACTTTCATATTTCTCTTAGATAATTTTTATTCTCTTTTCCTTAATATTTCCTTGCAAACAAAATCTTTTCAAAATATCTTAGGCAAAAAACTTTACTTCAGAGCCTGCAAGCTTTATATGAACAGGCATTCTCCTATGGTTGGCAGAAAAATAGAAAAATTCAACCTTGCTTTAGGGTCTCTAGTTTATAATGTTAAAATACCACATTTCTTTTCTATTTTACATATGTAAAATTAAATGAACAAATGATGAAGTTCACAAGTATGTAATATAGTCTTCTGAACTTGACAACTGAACTTGAGAAAGTATTTTCTGGAGTTTGTTATGCCAGTAATCTGGAGTTTGCTACTCCTCTGTAAGAATTTTTGTGACACTTTTAATATACTCAATTATTTATTTATTAAAAGTATCAGAAATGTTCAATGGCAACATTTAGTTATCCCATACTCATT
Source organism: Urocynchramus pylzowi (assembly GCA_013397555.1). Lineage (NCBI taxonomy): Eukaryota > Metazoa > Chordata > Aves > Passeriformes > Fringillidae > Urocynchramus > Urocynchramus pylzowi. The sequence continues at coordinate 171,306 of VZRH01003980.1, read as the reverse complement.
TTTGAAGGTTTCTTTTGACACTGGGTGATGAAATTTGAACATCTTTAATGCAAGACCTCAGGAACACAAAATATTTAGCCATAAGGTTTCTTTATTCTATTTTCAGGCAGGTACCTAACCAGAAATAAATTCCTGCGATGGTCCATTGAAGTTGGTTTTTTTTTCCTTAGGTATACCATCCATCACAGTAAATCCTTCAAAAATAAAAGCCAAATGAACACAAAACATCCATCTTCTGCCATCTTGAGTTCCAGGCATCATTTGATAGGCATCGTATACCCATCCCCTATGCCTAGTCACATATGTACTCATTAGCAATGAAATATTATTTGAGGGTTTGGTACAAAACTTAACAAACACTGGATGAGTTTGTGCCCCAACTGATGGTCTACCTTAGGCTCACATATTAGGTCTTAAACCTGAATCCAAATCTAAGCAGGATTTTAGGGAAGTTTACAGCATCCTCACATCCAAATTCTCAGACTTTTAACTCATTCATACAGCTGAAGAGAAGTTCTACAGGTAATTTTCAATTTCAGCTCCAAGATAATGAGATCTCACAGCAAAAACCTCAGATAACCAAAGGCAGGCTGAGCTCTGTTTAGGCATTTGTGTGCATGCAGACAGTATTATTCAGAACACTGATATTCAGAGCCTATCAGGCCAGATTCTGATGTCTGAACTGTAATATTTCCCTGTTAATCTCACTGAAGCAGGGGCATAAAAATATTTGCCAAAAAAAAAGTACTTTGGAAATGGAGAGAGGAAAGATACATGAGCAGAGCACATGAATTTTGGTGTAGCAAAGTATTTATCAAATTCATGCAGGCTGTTTTGAGTTCTCAGCCTAAACAGAGTTGGTTTACCCTTGACCTCAGAATGTTATGTGTTAACTCTTGTGGGAGTGCCATGGACCTAAGCTGACTGCTGGAGTGGCCTAATTGTCTTTAAAATTAGGTCTGAAAATTTCTCTTTATTTTTACACCAGATCAGGTCATGAGTATAATTTTCAGAATCTTTGCAAGTAAAATACTTTCAGTACAGGAAAGTATTATAATTTTGGAAACACTACTATTTGAGCTTAGGGCATATTGCTGTTCTGCTGAAGGCATAGGAGTTAAGCAACTGGAACTGCAAAAACAACCTGGATATATTTGGTAACACTCTTTACCCCCATCACTCTCAATCTTCTCTTCCCCATGTTTTACTTCCTCAGCAGTTGATGACAATTAAATCTATGGATGCAAAGAACTCACCTCACACCACTCTGCTGTAATTATAACTTTGCTGCCGACTTCCAGATCTGACAGGCTCCGTCTTGTCTGCCTCATGATACTGTGGCATTTATTTACAATCTCAATAACATCTTGTGGAAAATGAATTGTACTAGTGCCAAGGATCAGAGATTGATATATTGTGAATGCTAGGAGGAGCAGATATTGAAAGGCAGAGAATAAAGGACTAAGATAGTGGATAATTATGTTAATTTTTCAAAGATCTTTAAGAAGGTGACATCCTTTGCATGCCAAAAGAAAGAAAAAAGAAAACATTAGCAATTAACTATAGAATGCAAAGAGAGCAAATAAACATTCAGAAGAACTGATGGATCTTTTTTTCTCTGTCCAAATGCATGTTCTGAATTTTTTTTCTTTTACACCTGCACACATTTATTGGAAACTCAATTACAAAATATTGTACTCCAAGGAGCATAAGGTTTTTCAGTGCCATTTGTCTGGGTCTTCTAAAAGCAAATTGCAGATCAGTTCAAGGTGGAATGCCATATATACCTTAACCATACCATGTGGACTGCATTTTCTAGTTTGACAGTGCTTCCAAGCTTTTAGCTCTATTTGTACATACTTATGACTTCTCAATCCCAAATCAAGGCAAGCTCCAAAAGTCACCACACACATCTCTGGCCGTTTCCTAAGCTACGCTTTTCCCCTCAAGTGCCCTGGTTACTGCAAGAAAGAACACCAGGGGTGCAGAGAGGAAGACATCTTTGATACACATCTGTTGCACCTGCTAGATGTAACTACACATCCCTTCAAAAAGGTCCCATTTCCGCATCCTCTGCCCTCCCTTTCTCCTGCTCTTCAAGTCCATCTCCTTCATGGGGCACCAGGTGGGAAGACTTGCTGCAAAGGTTTATTTCTGCAATTTCATATGTGACATCTTCATCGGAATGAGTGTTTTTGGAAAGGGCAGGATCATAGGCTACTTTCCTTTCATAAATGCACATTTGAAACCATATCTGCTTGAAGAGACACCTTAGTACCTTAGAAGCTGTAGTGGTTGCCAGCATTAATTTCAGAGGCTGACACTCCTCTTTTCAGGATCTTTTTGGCATCGTCATGTGCAATTCAGTTACCCTAAAAGTATAGGTGCCAAGGCAATGCGTTCTTTCCTACAGATTTCTGACATTTCTTTATGCGGAGCTTGTCTAATATGTGTGAGAATCTGTCAAAATAGTTTTTTTATTAATAAACTTCATAAAACCTGACCAAAGTTTAATGTCATCTGTGTTATTCCCTTAGTGCAGCAGAAAATGTTTTGCCTTGCCAAACAACACTGTTCCAGAAATGCCATCTCTCCAGACCAGTAATCCTCACATTTCTTGTTCATTTGGCAAGAGCAATGAATTCTGAAGCAGGGTATAAGCTAAAAGGAGAAGTTTCCAGTTCTCAAAGTGAAAAAACAGAGGACTTTCCAAAAGATATCAACTTGTGCCATTTTCCTCTTTGGGAAGTTCTTTGATGCATTCAGGGAACGGGCCAGAGCCTGAGGCTGAACTCAGTTATGATACTGTAAATCAGGGTAAATCCTCAGCTGGCACTGGTGGACTTAAAGTAGTTTGTGTTTACTGTAGCGGTCACGGTTTTGTCAATCAGATTCCCTCCTTATTTATGCTGTGTGTGATATTACTTTCCTGAAGGCTTTAAAACCCTTTTGCTAGTTGTGTGAGGTAGGAACCTAGTGATTTTTTTTTTTATTATTTAATTGTTGGAAGCTAAAGGGTAATATCCTGCTGCCTGTACTTGACAGGAAGTTTAGTGTGATCCCATGCGAGCACAGCAATCGGTGACCTGTGAGAGACTTCACCATTGGCTGGGAGAATAGTTCTGGGGGAAGAGAAGTGCTACTCAAAGAGGAAAGAGACGTATTTCTCAAAGGCAGCTCACAAGACAGACACGGTTGCCAGCTATTGCAGGACCGATCTGTGCGCAGAATCCTTCTTGGTGCTTTCAGCTGCTGCTGCTTGCTATGAATACACACAGACAAAGAGGAAATAGAAAAGAATCGAGGAAACTAAAAGTGCTAACGTATGCAGAAAGAGTGCAATGTTCCCAAACAAGACACAGCACCAGTGATCTTCTAAGCAGGCTCACCCACTGGACTGTGGCCAAAATATTCCCCCCCTCCCTGAGTTTCAAGGGGTTTTTCTCATAAAGTGTCTGTAGTTTTGAAGACAAAGCAAAAAAAAAAAAAAAAAGTAAATCCTGTTCAGATTTTGGAAATTGATTAATGATTAAACATATTTAGATTGGTCCCTTTCAAAGTAGCAAAGATTTGCTGATGACACAGATGCATTCTTAAGGGAAATGGATGTTAATTGCTGTCTAGACATTTTATTACTACAGTGGGGCACTAGTCATTGACCATCTCTCTTTTTTTTCCCCTTTTTACACATTAAACCATAGGTCAGGCTAAATTGTTTGTTTGTTTCTGTAGATGATAACAATGTGGTTTCAGGGTGGTATGTAACTGAGAACTTTGAGATACCAATCAGCAGCAGCAAAGTATCCAAGTGACAGAAGCACTATACTTTTTCAAGATTTTTTATTATTATTATTCAAAAATACAACTGTGTCTACTGCAATTTTAACAAATTCCTTCACGCAGTGCAAACATTCAGCAAGTTCTTGCACCTCTGCCTGTGTCCCTTTTGGAATATAGTGGAGTAGTTGTTTAACTAGCTTCAGAGCTGGATAGGATGCTTTAACTTTGCATACATAAAATTCTTCAGCACACTTAAATTCAAGCCATATTTTGCTGAGATGAAAAGACTAATGACTATTTGTTCTGCTTGTCTAGCAACAAGCAGTTAAAGATTAATTCAGATGAAATGTAAAACTCATCATCAATAGCCCTCAACACAGGAGAATATACCTAAAGTCAGTTGGCCTGATTCTGAACTTACCTCAATTTTCCATCAGTATAAATCTGGTTCTGCCAGGCAGCTTGATCCTGATTTACATCAGGGTAAGCAAAACAAGACCATTGTTTTTACAGGCTTCACTTATGCTACTAAGTGATGCTGATTTACTCTAATGAGAACACATCTGCTCTTTACAAGGTAGGTGAGAGCATTCACAGTGGTGGTTCTTCTTAGAGAAAAATTGAGGAAGTGATAGGAATGAAAGTACATTGGCTCAAAAAAACACATGGCTGGTCTAAATAACACTGTTGGGCAATGAAAATTACAGGAGATAACATGACAATGCTCAATTACATGGTTCAAACTTGTCAGGCTTATTGTATTTTTTAGAAGACATTTTCACCATTTCCCTTTATCATGCATTTGCCTCTCAGTTCCTGCTTCACGATTATTGTAGCAAAATGAGATTCCTCAGTTTGGGACTCTGTTTGCTTGTCTGACTGTCTAGCTGACCCAGGTACAGAAGGGCACGCAATCAGGGAGAGCCCATGACATCCTGGTGCTGATGAGAAAAGTCTACCAGGATTCATATTCTTTGTCTGTAGTCACTCCTCCTTCGTTTATCAGCACAGCAGCCTCACCAACAACACAAGAGAGAGATGTTGTGAGGTTCAATGCTTACAATATCTTTTTTTTAAAAAAAAGTTACATTTAAAATCATCTTTAGCTGGACCTTTTCAGCAATGGCGCTTGAACTGCTTTGCTAAAATATCCATTGCAATTATCACCCCTTTCCAAGAATGCTAAATGAAGAAAAACACAAATAAATGTATTTTTAATAGCTTATCTTGACCAAAAAAAAAATTTAAAAAATTGAAAGATCATGCTTCAAAAATGTCATCTCCTATGTTCATTTCCAATTTTGCAAAAGCTGTGGTTATACACATCTGACTGGTTTAGAAGGAATGCATAAAAAAGATCCCAGAGTAAACCTTATGCCCACATATTCAACCAGCCTCCCTGTCCCTGCAACTTTCTCCTTCAGAGAACTTTTGTCTGATCAGAAGTTACAACTCTGATGCCTTAGGCTATTCTCTTAAGTCACATCAGAGCCAGAACCACAACACCCTACTCGCACAGCATTTTGAGAAGCCAGGCTGCTATGTAGCATTAGAAGAATTTGTAAAATTGCACATAGAAGTTTACCACAGAAGTGGGAAGGGCATTGCTAGTGCTGTTGTGATAAAACCATGTAAAAATACTGGCAATAATAAATTAAAGAAGGCTGAAAATAAATTTAAGTACCATTTTTAAGCTGATTTAAGATCAGGATTGTTTTCAGTGACAGAGGACTCTGAACTCAGCAGGCATTGTGGGGATTTGCCTGCATTAGCCAACAGCAAATACTGCAGGTAATTCTTGCAAACTCCTAATCTAAACACAGCTAAACAAGTTGACTATGGTTTAATTTCTGTCAGTAATTGATACAAGCTGAACAGGCTGTCTTTCCTGCTTCTTTTTCCTCCGGGTTGCCAGATTTTGCCTTATTTCAGTAAAGCTGGCAGAGAACTCCCCTGTAGTTCATCTGGCTCCTTTGTCCAGGACTGGGTCAGGGAGGCCATCTGAAGGGCTGCCAGATCCCACATGGACAGAAACAAGATTCTGGGAAGGGTTGTGACTGTTTCAGTAGGCACAGATAGATCTAGAAGATGTCTGTCTGTAGTCTAAAAAATAAAGAGAGAAGTCCATTTCAAGGCTGCTGTGCATATTAGTAGTAGTAGTAGTAGTAGTAGTAGTAGTAGTAGTAGTAGTAGTATGTCTTTTCCCATCATTCAGCACCTGTATTGTCCCTCTCTGGCACTGCCATCTGCTCATTTTTGCTGCAAATCTCCAAAACACTCTTCAGGTAAAGTCAGCTAGACTGATTTTTTTAAGTATATTAGGGTGCACCCACAAGAATGCAATGTAGTATCCAGTCAATGAACAGCCCTTAGGGCAGTAAAACCTTAGTATAAGAGACAAATATTAGAAGTTTGCTCAGTTTTAGTAAGGCAAATTTAATATATAGCTTTACTAAACTGCAAAACTCTGTGGGCTTAGATTTCGTCCTCAAGTTTTCTGAGGGTCTGACGTGTAATAGTGGAAGAAGAGAGGACAAGGAAGAGGAGGGGAAAATTCTTTATCCTGTAAATAAGTAGTAAATTTAATTATTTGCTGTTCTAATAAACAACCATGCTTGGCCTCTCTGTTTCAGTCCCGCAATCATCACATCAGAGTTCCTGGTGCTAACTAGTCAAATCCTCAAATCTTAAACAGGATGTCTACTTTATTAAAGAAGCCCTTTCAGGCAAGAGAGAGGCATGTTTTGACTGGAAAACACCAATCATGTGAAGGGAACAGTCAGGGGAAGCATGGTGGTGAGGGTTGCAGGTAATAATATTCTCTGGATTATCTAAAAGCGAGGTTTTCTCTCAGATGGAAGAGAAGGCAAAGAGGAAGTCACAATTTCAGACAGTTTGCACAGATGGTGACCACCCTCAGTCAACATTCTCGTAAAAAATGGCTATGTACCTTTCTTTTCCCCTCAGTATATACAGAGAGAAATAAAAAGGGGAAAGAAAAAAAAAAGGTCAGTGCAAAAGTGCTTAAGGAGGCAGAATCTGTGTGAGTGCGTGAAGGGAGGAGGAGAGGAGGAAAGAATGTCATTTTAGTGGCCCTGCTTTTTATACTTTTTCAAACTTGTCTTTCTTCCCTGTCCATACATAGTGAACTTTTGAGTCTCTTGCATCTTGAACACTCACTAGTTCAAACTCTCTAAATATTAAGCCATAGTCAGCACAGTACAAAAGGGGGAGTATAGAGCGAATGATTAGAGGGAGTGTTGGCCACTTTGATGGTCTCTAGATACTGAAGCAAGCAAGGAACTAGTTTAGTCACTGTAAAAGGCAAAGCAGAGAAGCCTGAACACTCAAATTATTGTTTTGCCCTCCATTCAGAAATCAGCACTTCACACAACACAGGTTCATGGACAGAAATAAAAGAGCTTTAGCTCTTGGTAGGTTACAACACAGCTTGGTATGTTGCAATATTGTAACAGTATTTAGAAGTAAATCAAAAAATGATGAGGTTGTTCATTCACAAATAACATGATGGTGCAGCATGTGTGGTTGCTCAGGAATCGCTCACATCCCATTTATCTGACAGTCTTCCCTCCCTGCTGTGTCTTGCAGTGTAATCTGAGCCTCAGCAGAGCCCTCCAGCACAGGGAGGGCTTATGCGGCTCCCAGGGCAAACAGGCTGCCTCTGGCCAGCATCTGGGACCCCGCAGGAGCACTGAACCTGCAGGCAGCAGCTGGCTGAGGATCCAACAGAGATTTGCTTTACTGGAACAAAAAGACTGGCTTGTGCACTGTGTTCACACAGAAAAAGAGGCGAGTTTGGGATGCTGAATGTAGGTGATGCCGAGGACAATAGATGAGCATGCTACAATATTCCAACCCTAAACACAGTATCTCCTTCAGAGCAGGCAGCTCTGAAGCAAGAAACATATTTGAAAAATTATGAGGCAATTTTAGATGCACTTGTTCTTGAAGGAAATAAGAGAAACCTCAACAAAATGTTTTAAAGGGCATTTTGTTTACTATTTGCTGATATTTCATATATTTCCAAACACTTTTTAAAGATTGTTGTGAAATAAGATTACAAAGACCTTACATTTCACAGAATTATAGAATGGTCTAGGTTGGAAAAGACCTTTAAAGTCATCAAGCCCAACCATTAACAAAACTTTGCCAGGCCCACTGCTAAACCTTGTCTATAAGGTTTAGACAGCATCTTCCCCAGGTACTCTCCCACCAGGCAGATTTCCAGACACTCTTTGCTAAGCCTCTAGCACTGCGTGGAGTTGTAGTGACCCAAGTGCAGGACCTGGCACTTTTCCTTATTGAACCTCGGGCTAGCAATCCAGCCTGTCCAGATCCCTCTGCAGAGCTTGCAGAGCTTGCTTCTTGGTCTCCAGCAGCTGAATACTCTCTGCAAACTGAATGAGGAATCATTCAACCCCCTTGTCCAGATCATTGATAAGTATGTTAAGCAGGATTGGCCCCAGCATGAGGAACACCACCTGTGACAGGCCACCAGGCCACCTCCATTCACTACGTCTCTCTGGGCCTAGCCATGAAGCCAGCTCTTAACCCAGCAAAGAGTATACCTGTCTAAGCCACGAGCTGCCAGCTTCTCCAGGAGAATGTTGTGGAAAAGAGTCTCAAAGGCTTTACTAAAGTCCAGGTAGACAACATCAACAGCTTTTCCCTCATCCGCTAAGTGGGTCACCTTGTTGTAGAATGAAATCAGGCTGACCAAGCAGGACCTGTCCTTGATAAACCTATGCAGGCTGGGCCTGATCCTTTGGTTGTCTTTTACATGATATGTGATGGCATTCAAGATGTACTGCTCCATGAAGTGCCTCAGGCCCAAGGCCAGATTGACAGGTCTGTAGTTCCCTGGATCCTCCTTCCTGCTCTTCTTGTAGATGAATGTCATAATGTCCAGCCAATGGGACCTCCCCAGATAGCCAGGACTGCTGATAAATGATGGAAAGTGGCTCAGTAAGCACTTCCACAAGCTCCCCCAGAACTCTCAGGTGGATCCCATCTGGCCCCAGAGACTTTTGTGTATATAAGTGATGTAGCAGGTCACTGACCCTCTCCTCCTGGATTATGGGGACTGTATTCTGCTCCCCATGCCTGTCTTCTGGCTCAGGGGGCTGGGTCCCTGGAGAATATCTGGTCTTGCCACTAAAGACTGAGGCAAATACCTATAGAATATCTGGTCTTACCATTAAAGACTGAGGCAAAGAAGGTGCTAACTACTTCAACCTTTTCCTCAACCTTTGTCACTATGTTTCCCACTACATCCAATAAAGGCTGGAGATCCTCTTTAGCCCCCCTTTTATTGCTGATGTATTTATAGAAACATATTTGTTGTCTTAAATGGCAGTAGCCAGATTAAGTTCTAGCTGGCTTTGGCCCTTTTAATTTTCTCCCATGATCACACAACATCCTTGTAATTCTCCTGAGTTGTCTGGTCCTTCTTCAAAGGTAATAAACTCTCCTTTATTCCCAAGTTCCAGACAAAACTCTCTGTTCAGCCGTGGCAGTCTTCTTGCCTGCTGGCTCATCCTCCAGAAAACCAGGGCAGCCTGCGCCTTTAAGATTTCCTTCCTGAGTAATGTCCACCCTTCCTGGACTGCTTTGCCCTTTAGGACTGCCTACCAAAGGACTCTGTCAACAGGCTCCTAAATAAATGAAAGTCTGGCTGATGGAAGTCCAAGCTGACAGTTCTGCTGAACCTCCTCCTTCTCCAAGAATCAAAAGTGCCATCATCTCACGATAACTGTGCCCAAGACAGCCTCCAACCATCACATTGCCCATAAGTCCTTCTGTTCACAAACAGCAGGTCCAGTGAGGCACATTCCCTAGTCAGCTCCTTCATCAGCTATGTCAGGAAGTTCTCTTCCACACACTTCAGCAATCTCCTAGACTGCTTACTCTCTGCTATGTTGTATTTCCAGCAGACATCTGGTAAGTTGGAGTCCACCCCAATATAGAATGTTTTGTCTGCATCTTCATCTTAGTTGGGTGGTCCATAACAGACTCCAATGAACATATCTGCTCTATTGGCCTTACCCCTAATTCTGACCCACAAATACTCAACCCTGTTGTCATCATTATTAAGCTCCAGACAATCAAAACCAATGATACTCCACAGTCTTTCCTTCTTTCCCAATCCCTTCTGAAGAGTTTACAGCCATCCATTGCAGCACTTCAGTTATGCAAGTCATCGCACCATGATTCTGTGATGGCAATTTTGTCACAGATTTCCTGCTGCACAATGGCTTCCAGCTCCTCCTGTTGGTTGTCCATGCTGCATGCATTGATGTAGATGTCCTCCAGCAGAAATTAGGAATAAATTCTGAACTTATGCATTAAACTTTGTAGCATTTCTAAAAGCTTTCTCTCAAGCCCTACATATTGTCTGTTGTCTACTGCAGATGCCAGTAAGTGCAAAGTTTATATCCACCTATTTTCTCTGCATGTCAACAATCTCTCTTCTGAAAAATGCAAGTGACTCACTTACCCAAAGCTGACAAAAAAACCAGTCACTCCTGAGCCTACACAGAAGACAAACAAGGAATCCAGCTTAACTGCTTCCCAGAGGAGTAGAATCAATGAGGTTCTATGAAGATAAATCTGCTCCACCAAAGATGGTTCAGATAAAACAGAAGGTCTTTGACAATAACAACTCAGCAAAAGACTCTAGAAACCTGAAACACCTTGGTGGATAGCATGTTGTGTTGGTTTGTCACGGCCTGGTTTTTGGTAGCAGAGGGCAGCAGAGGTGGCTTCTGTAAGAAGCTGCTGGAAGTTTCCACCATGTCCAGCAGAGCCAATTACTGATGGCTCTGAAGGTGGACATACCTCTGGCCAAGCCTTGGCCAATTAGAGAAGACGGTAACCCCTCTGTGATAACATATTGAAGAAGAAAATCAAAACAAGGTGGGGGAGCAGTTTTTTCTAGTCAGAGAAGAGGAGGAGGTGAGAACATGTGAGGGAACAACATGGAGACACCACGGTCAGTGAAGAAGGCAGGGGAGGAGGTGCTCCAGGCACCAGAGCTGAGATTCCTCTGCAGGCTGTGATGATGACCATGGTGAAGCAGCTGTTCCCCTGCAGCCCATGGGGATCCATGGGGAATGCAGAGATTCACCTGCAGTCCGTGGGGGAGGTGCCCAGGCCGGAGCAGGTGGATGCCTGGAGGAGGCTGCAATCCAGTGGGAGACACAGTGGAGAGAGGGGGGCCCCTGCTTCCAGGCTGGAGCAGCCTGTCCTTGGACTGCACCCCTGGAAGAGTGATCCACACTTCAGCAGCAGGTTTGGCAGGGCTGCTGCTTCTGAGTGGAAGCATGCTGGAGAAGTTCGCAGAGAACTGTCTCCTGTGGGAGGGACCCCTCGGTCTCACAGGGGAAGGACTCCTCTCCCTGTGCAGTGTAATAAAACTTCAGATGACAAACTGAGCAAAACCCCCATGCCCTGCCTCCCTGAGCTATCAGTGGCAAAGAGGTAGGGTTTGAAGAAAGAAAAGGTGTTTTATGAGGGCTTATTTTACTTCTCATCATCCTTCTCTGATTTTGTTAGTAATAAACTCACTTTTTATTTCTAAATTGAACCTTTTTTCCTTTGGAATGTTTTTTCCAGGTCCTTATCTCAGCTCATGAAGCCTTCATTACATTTTCTCTCTTCTATCTAGATGTGGCAGGGGAGGGAGAGTGAGCGGCTTTTGTGGGTGCCTGGCATTTGTCCAATGTCAAACCATGACATATGTCTATCCAGCCCTGCAATTAAATTTTTATAACACATGCTCTAAAATAAAAATTGAACTTCACATTTGAAGTCGCCTTTTCCTTACGTAAGAGATTAGGATGAGATTTACAGAGATCAGGCTATGACCCTGCTGTAGGTTTCATGCACAGCACTGTTTCAGACTGTGGATGTTGGTGGACCTGCAAAATACCCAATGCAACACTTTCCTTCCTCAGAAAATGGAGGATCATTCCTTAGAAGGACCACTAGGAAGGCGGAAGCAGAGCAGAGCACAGAAGATCAGGTCTGGAGTTGGGGACCTGGTGACCAAAACAGTTTTTGTCAGGTCTCTTTGCTCAAAATAGCGATAGCTGACAGATCAATCAGAAAATTAAACTTGCAAAATTCATCATCTCTGAGACTTGCTTCCACAGCTTCAGTGGGAACATGTGCTGAAGAAATTCTGACAGGGAAATAGCTCCCAATATAAGTAACTAAAATCAAAATGAGACCAAGAGGAACACTCTCTGTATTGAACTGTTCCGTGTATAAGGAGAAAAACATAGTGCAGCAATCAAATAAATCTCAACCCTTCCTAATTTCTATGATTGCAAACTTTCTATTTTCATTGGTGATAGAGAGGGAATTAAAGCCCTTAAAACTCCTTGCACTTTTTTTGAAAAGTTTAATCTTGTCAATGCCCAGTGGACCACAGTACAAAACATACAAAGTTTTACTAGTAACATTTTTTGAAGTATTTTTCTAATTTTTGTGTCATGTGGGCTAGGTGTGCATGTTTCACTTCTTGCACACAGATTCACCTCTCCTTCTGCACTGGTTTCATTGCTGAAAAGCCCCCAGTTGCCATCACACAAAATGGTGGATAAGCTAATGATACAGTTTAAAGGCTGAAGTACTTCTTTTTTAACAGACATGAGGACTCTCCCTTCTATGCCACCTAGTGCAAGTACTATAAATTAAAACGCTGAGCAAAGACATTGGATTTAATAGAATTTGAAGGATTCACGAGCTGTAAGATTACAAAGGGGTTCAAACTATCTGAGTGAGACACCACAGTAGTAGAAATCATAGAGAAATCAGCATAGTGTACAACATATCTGAACTTTTTCTATCTCTCCTTGATAGTTTCTGGGTATTTATTTACATTAAAATATCTTCCTTTGTTTTTATTGTGTTGGGCAACTCCTCCTTCCTGAATTATGTCTGGTTTAGACCTTTGTCTCTCTTTAAGATTTGTTAACCTGCAATTCAGAGTTTACATTTTGTTGAAAGCAAATAACTCACAGTGCCTTATTAATTACTGACTGAAATTTGAGAAGGATTTGGGAAGACAGCAGCCTTCTTTTCTGCTTGCTAACATTAGTGGTCTTCTTCTGTACATCTGTAAACAGGTTTGGCTTTTTAAGCCTTATCATGGGAGGATGACAATTTTTATTTAATTAATGAGTGCTCTTTTCAGGGCTTCAGAAGGAACACCAAGGTTTAGACCAACAAAGTATTAAAGACTTTTATTCTCAGGACACAGACTTTTTACACACAGTTCTGCAGTTTTGAACTGCAGTACTTCATTTAGAAATTGCCAACTCCTTTTGTATGTGGTTTTGGTAGAGTTACCAAATAGAAGCCCAAAGTGGATAGGCTTCTCAGGCCTACACACTAGTACAGGGCAACACTAGTAGGGTCCAACACTAGTAGCACTTTTGAGCTCAGAGCTCAACCACTGTTCATATATCTAAACACCATTTTGTCATGAACATTTCTTCTTCAGTGAGCAAATTAGGGGATACAGTCTAAAAGGGCAGGAGGGGAGAAGTGGGTGTGGTGGTCAGTATTTTGTTCTTCACATAGTTCTGTCACTAGCTATATAAATATCTCAAACACTGAGGTCTTTAATGTCTGAATACTGTTTTCTGACATGCAGGGGCTTTGGTCATGTATTAGGCAAGTGTGATGATGCAGTGCAGGATTTCTACATGTTCCCTCTGCAGTGCACCCAGGAACATGTGGATCTCAATGCCTTGTGTATTAACAAGACCACATAACCCCAGAGATTCGCGTGGTCCAACCATCAGAGGAAGACCAACAACCAAGCAGCTGTGTTCATTTCTGATGTATATGAATTCAAGGTTCTGATTATATTGCTCCATTTAGAATTCAGAATTAGCACAAAACTGAAAGAAACAGATGTTTTTTCTACCTATTTAAAAAGGTAGAGATGGGATCTATATCTTTTAACATGTAGACATCTATCTCAAAGCTAGAAATCTAAGCCCTCTACATTCAGGGGAGAGAAAAAAGGGTGAGGTTTATCTCATCCAAATATAGACATTTTAAAAAGATTGGGTAAGTGATCTCTTCAGAGTATTTATTTGCATCCATAATAGTGCTGTAAAAATTTAGCTTAAACAGTACACTTACTTTAGTCATCTAAGCTGTGTGAAATAAACTCTCCCCAGCCTCCTGCAGTTGAGCACAGAGATAGCCCAGAAATCTTCAAATGAACTGTCTCAGATCACTAAACTTTTCTGCCTAAGATAACTTGCAAAACTGCCTTAGCTTGTACAGATCTGTCTAATTCTCCTGCTCACAGCCTTTGAACAAGCTCATTTATGTTTGTTAGGGTATTTCCATAGCACACTGCAAACTGCAGAGCAGAGAAGTCTCTTTTTATTACGCATTTCAGCTATCAAAGGAGTTTACTCCACACAGGTCAAAGGGGTTTGAATTGATGGGAGCTCATGATCTTGAATGTCAGGTAATTTCCAAATGCTCTAGTTCACCCTGCTACCATAAAATAATATATTTAGACATGGGAATTAGAATAATTAGAGGGTGACTTCATATGTCTGCATAGGTAGGTTTCCATTTTCTTGCCTTGATGCATTACTTCGGGATCTCATAGGCATTGACTCAAGATTCCAGTCTCATTACTGGCATTTTAGAGGCTTAGGCAAGGCAAAATTCAAAATATTTATACAGATCACTAAAAATACCTTGCCCTAAGAGGGGAAGCATATAGTATGTCTGTCACCTGCTGGAGGAGAAGAAAGAAAAATTAGAAGACTGAAAGAGAAGTTATGTAGTGGGTGCCATCCCAAAGAACTATGCGCTTAGAAACACTGGACTTGTGTAATTGTCTTGTGATGAAGGCGGAGGAATGACAAATGTTATTGAGAAGCTATTTACAAATCCTGTCGTTGTTAAGAGCGGGATTAGTTTCTACACTTTACACTTCAAAAGTATTTCCAGGCTGGGTGGATGTTGTGGAAAGGCATAAAGTACTGGTTTAGCTTAGTCAGCATTACTGCTTTTCACTTTACTGTATTTGTTGGTTACAACAATCAGACAAGGCTTATAAGTTTGAATATCACAGAGAGGGTGGAGTGCATGGGTGCGAGTGTGCACATGTGAAGAAACCCACAGGCACTGGCTAAGAGCATCTTAAAGCAAAGGGTGATGCTCTGATCTTTTTAATCTCAGCCACAGCAATGTAAAATGAAGAGGAGCTCCAAATCCCTTGAGACAGGTACACAGGGAGTGGGGAGTACTCTGATCCATTAGGCTTGAGTGCAATCCGCATCTTTCTGAAGGTGGCTGTTTGGGTTTTATTCTGTTTTCTCTTGTGTAATTCTGCAGTTTGCTTATAGCTCAACACCTTACCCACTTGGGCTTCCAGTTGCAAGCTTTGTGAGTATCTACATACATAGATATACATATATATATATGTGTAAATGAGAATGTGCAGAGTGTGGAAGCAGAACCAATGTTTAGTCCACAATGCACTAAACATTTCTGTATCTGTCTATAAGAGGCATAAAAAGGTACAGATAGGCAAGCTAGCACATGCAGAGCAGTGGGATGGCATAGTATTTTGGAGGGGGAAGGGAACTGGTATCCATTCAGGCATCTATACTTCAGCCAAGTGAGTGTGCTGAGCTACCTGCTGTGTCTGGGGCAGCTTCAGCTCACCTCACTTCAATGTCTGCTTCTAAGGAGGGAGATGATGCGTTGTGGCTCAATGGGTCTACTGCGTTATCATCTGAAGGACTCCTGGGGTTCTTTTCTTTAAAAGAATATGGGTAATTATAGAAAATAATTTGTCCATACAGACACAGTACCTGTAAATAAATTTTTCAAATGGCAGTGTTCCATACATGTAGCCAGCTACCACAGGAAACCTGGGACCAGCATCCAGATGTGGCTCTTTCAGAGCCAAAAGCTATTTCATTTTCTAAAGCATGTTTTCCCAGTACTTGTATAACCCTCCTCTGCTGTTTCCTTCACCCACCCACCACCTTATTTTACGTATCTAATACTTGACATCTTAAGGTCTTTTTGCTTCTTTCAACTGTCCAATTAAATACCAAAATAGAACAACAAACCCAATGCTCTACTGTTTATTTACAATATGAAAAATGCAATTGTTTTTGTCCCATATAGGGACAAAAAGAAGGCCTCAGAAGGTAGGGAGGAAGAAGAAAAGGAATAACATCCATCTTCCCAAGAGGTTTGTGATTCAGAGCGTCATCAGAGAGTGATGAAAAGCAGCTGGGTGGTCACAGCCAGAGAGTAGTGGTCACTGGCTCAGAGTCCCAATGAATATCAGTGATAAGTGATGTCCCTCAAGGGTCCCTATAGGGAGCAGTGTTATTTAATATCTTCATTAATGTTATAGACAAAGGAATTGAGTTCACCCTCAATAATTTTGACGATGACACCAAGCTGAATAGAGCAGTTTCCACACCCTGCCTGAGGTGAGCATCTGAGGTGACACAGTTGACTTGATTTCTTCTAGCTGTTTCATGAGAAAACACTGCAAGCAGAATTCTCCTTTTTCTGTATAGGTTGGCAACATAAGGGAGCTAACAGTATAAAAAATATGTCTTGAACACGATAAGCAAATTCCTACCAGCCTCACATGGCACTGGAGCTGGCCATATGTTACAGTGAAAAAACTTGCAGACAAGAGTCAAGACAGTAGGTTTTAGGCACATGGTTCCCATCAGGGCCACTGTCTTAAAGGGGCATTATAAGGACAAGGCACTACAGTCTTAGGGAATGGATTTGGAACAGTGGAGAATGCTAAAGTACAAAAAAAAAAAAAAAAAAAAAAAAAAAAAAAAAAAAAAAAAAAAAAACAAACGTCCTAGAGTTCGTGAAACAGGAGATAAATTGCTGTCATGAATTCCATACTGATTTAGAAATAGAAAACCATACCAAAAACAAACCCAAAGCAAAACAAACAAAAAAAAAAAACCTGAAAGGTGTATTCAGAAATGGAGTCTGAGCCCCACTCCAACCAACCTGTTGCACATCCCAACAACTTGACATACTGACAAGGTTTCTGTGCCATGCTCCCCTTTGCTATTCTCCTGCCCCACCCCTTAGCCACAGAGCAAAAGTTTGAACACACAAATTCTACAAGAACCACAGAAAAATTGGTTGATTTTGTCCATTAAGCCTAGGAAGATGCTTAAAAATTTTCCGATATTATTATAAATTGGTTTCTCATTTGTTTTTCCTTGCACAACCTTACAAATCTTTTAGATCATGTTTTATTATTTAATATTCTTAGGTCTCTAAAAAAAATTATGTATTATAATGTTAACATAGATTGTACTAAATAGGCTGTCTCACCACAGACCTTTTAGATACAAAAATACTGAAGCACAGAAAGACTCTAGCTTTCCAACACACACAATGGAAGTTAGTAGCATCCAGGCAAGAAGTAGAAACACAGATTCCAATCTAAAGATCACTGAAGTCAACAGGAGTCTTTCTCTTGACATTAATGGGTTTTGGATCAAACCCTGAGTGACCTGTCCACAGCCACACAGCCCATCAGAGAGAGAAGGGAAACAGGAGACTGCTACCTAAATTACTTTTTCCAGTGAAACTGACTGGATGGCAGCAAGTTAAAAAACTCCCCGGAGGTATCATCATAGGCCCTGACCTATGCTACACATTTTCAATGACACTTTTTCATAAATGAAAAAAATGTTTACTGCTCTGATTTTCTGAGGTTATTTTCCTTTCCAAATCAGGTACGTCTCTTAGAAATTTCAGAAAATTCTCATCTGAAATGTCTGCTTGAAACAGAGTAATTTCTGCGTGCTGTGAATTGTAGCAGGCTTTTTGTTGCTTTCCTATGTTTGTCAACAAAAAGTGGGGGCTGAGACATGAATTTTTGTCC
This sequence comes from Urocynchramus pylzowi, assembly GCA_013397555.1. Classification (NCBI taxonomy): domain Eukaryota; kingdom Metazoa; phylum Chordata; class Aves; order Passeriformes; family Fringillidae; genus Urocynchramus; species Urocynchramus pylzowi. The sequence continues at coordinate 153,572 of VZRH01003980.1, read as the reverse complement.
ATCACTGAACATACCCTTGAGTTTTGGCCCAAAGTGGTAGTTCTCCAAACAGTACTTGCAAACAATGCATTCTATTAGTACTAAAGGCTCACATACATGAAAAGGTCAATTTTTTATACTGGTAAAAGAAAGCTAAACTATGTGTAAGTGTCTGTGTGCAAATAGATCTACGTTTATATGAATGTACAAACAGGCACATCTTCAAAAATAGATGTTAAAGTCATTTCACCATTCAAGATGAAATGAAAATTATTATTTTAAATACTAAAATAACATTTAATTTAAGTGCAGGGCTCTGCACCAACTAGTAATATCCTAATTCCATACTTCATCATTTAACACAAAGGAACAAGCCAGACTTTAACATAGTGCAGCAATATGAAGATTCAAATGCCTGGCAAACCAGGCTCAGCCTCTTCTTCTGTCACAACCTTGTAAGACTCAGCCTCTTATTCTGTCTTTGGAATAAATGTTATCTCCCCTACAAACTAGACAAAAGTTTAGACTAGATATTTGAGATCAGAATTTTTGTATTTTCTTTCTCTCTCATGTCCCTTCTTTCTCTCTCATCTCCCTGTCTCTCTTTCTCCCTTTTTTTTTTTTTTTTTCATTTTTTTTATTTAGCAGAAACCTAAAAGGTCTGGATTCTGAGTTTTTCAATTAATAGAAAATGGGAATAGTGACATAAAGGCATTTTTACTTATTAGAGCTTCTCTTGTGTTTTTTTCTTCATCTGATGTCTTTCTTTGTGCAATGCCTGCCTAGCAATACTGGCAAATTGTTTCTGAAGAGCTACAGAGAAGAAAATGCTTTGATCCGATAGAAACACATCAGTGTAATAGCAGTAGATACCTTTTATTTTCCAGTCTTTCAATGCCCCTCTTCAATTCACAAAACACACACTCAGTGATTAAAAATTCCTGTCATTTTTGTTTTAGAAACTGGGAACTTACAACTTTAAAGTGTGGCAAAGTAAATCTTCTGCCGGAGTGATCAAGGAATTATGCTATTGTCCTGTCTTTATGTTTTCCACAATGCATAAAGCATCACTGTCCTTAATTGTTCTTTCATCTCACCCATTGACTTGAAATCAGCATTGCTCTCCAGGAGTAGTATTAGCTTGAGAACTGGCAAAGAAAAGCAAAGAGGCTTAGCATACCTCAGCACTGCAGATTAAGTGCCTCTTCAAAGATGTCACCCCAGATGTGGCAGGCTACATTCCTACTTTCCCCTGGCAACAGCTGTGGAGCCACATCAGTGCTACTGCCTTATGTTCCTGAACATTATGAGACAGAATAAAAGCTGCCTTTTTAATGGCTTGGGTTTGTGTTGGAGGCATAATTTTCTGTTTACTTTTCAAAAGGGCAAGCCTTCTTGTGTTTTTACTGCTGACAGATAAAGATGAGTTGACATCCTACAAGCAATGTTTCCTTTTTGGGCTATTTCATAGTGTACCTTCTATTGGCTTGGTTCATCGTTCCTCTCAGAGACTGCAATCTCTTAGTCTCAGGGATTTAGTCTCTTTCACTAAGCTGTGATTACAAGCAACTGCTTGCAAATTCTTTATTGTCTTTGGTAGATTTCACTTCCAATTAAAAATTGTCAGTGGTGTGAGTTACAGCGAAGTGGGCTGAAGACAGCCAGGCTGCAGGTACAGCAGATGCAGCAAAAGGAGGGTTTCAGCAGTGGGTTCCATCTGGGGTGGGATTGTTTATACAGGGGCAGAGAATGAAAACTGCACAGCTGCATTATACAAGGCCAGCAGCTCCTGCTTTTTCTTGTGTGCCTCGGAAAACCCAGGTTGGACTCAAACTGTGACCAAGAAGTAAAAGCTACTGTAGCCATCTGAGGCTACCCTCTTCCACTATGGAGTTGTTACAACTCTGAAGAATAAATGCTGCTAGTGAAAAACAGGTCGACATACCAAGCACTCACTCGACCTTACTGCTTTTGAGTGGCTGTAATTTATCTGTACTCTGTAACAGCTAGTATGTTGGATTCTGGAGATATCCAGTATTTCCAGGATTTGGGTTTGGTTTTGGTTTTGTTTTCTCTTTTTTTTTTTTTTTTTTTTTTGGAAAGGGAACACTTCATGCATTGCAATTTTTTTTTAATGTCTATGTGAGCCTTTTATTTCAAAACCTCTTACATACACAATTCAAATTCTATTGTAAAGTGTACCATTTTCCTCTGAAAACTTCCCTTACCAACACATGAATTGACCCATCAGATCTTGATTCTCTTACCCAGATGTGTATTGTCCCTTTTCGCTGTCATTTTCCTGAAGCTTTTCGCCTTTATATCAGCCCTGAAATTTTACCTTTTCTGCTAGGCTGCCTCCTTTAACTTACATCAGTATTAGATAGTCTCATTGATCTGTCTGAGGGATTCTACATCGCTAATGTCTAGATGCATTTTTGTCTGACCTGTCTCAGACTATGGACTGCATATTTTTTGTAGCAATCACCACAACTCCATAATTTAACACATTCTTAGTGCTTACAGAGCTAGTAGAAATATATCCAGATCATAGTCCAAGATTAGTAGTTTTCATGCAGCTAATTGATTGACTTGGAACCTAGCTTACAAATTTATCACATTTAACACACACTTGTGAATACATGCCAGTCATTGTCAGAGAGGAAAATTAATTACAGAAACTTCTGGTGTAATCCTCTTGGAAATTCGCGTTTCCACGCCTACATAATACAAGGGACTAACCTTCCTGCAGGTTACACACAGTGTATCAGGGAATAACCTTAGAGAAGAGGTATAAGTAGATCTATGTCCTCTACACTATAGTATAGAAACACAATTTTAAAAGTGTGACCTATTCATAATTCTCAGAGCATTTTTTTATAAGTAGCAGCTGAATGTTGCTGAATGGATCCAGTTTACCTCTGTATGGTTAATAATTTATTATTACATGTGTATATTACACAATTATTTTAAGGTTCATCTTGATCATAGAGGTACAAAAAATGTCTTATTAGTATGTCTCTGTTACCCAGAATTGATTTGTACTGTACTAATGAACAAAATACAATTTTGTTTACAGTCTGTGTCCTCTACATTGGTCTGTGTTGTTCATTCCTATGAATATCCTGGCTATTAAATGACATTAATTCTACCTACCTATTTAGGATGCAGGATAAACTAAAAGGAATTTAGTATAAATATAATAGTTTAGGACAGCAAACTGGAGCTGCTTCCTCTGCTGTAGGGAAGTGGCTCTGAAAGCAGCAGTTTCTCTATGCATTTCACACAATCCACAGATATTCAAGTCTCTTGTTAGAGATCAGAATGTGAATGCTTGCAAAAGGGGTAGAACCTTATCCTGTTGCTACATGAAACAGAATAAAAAACATGAGCGAAATGCAGTTTTCTTCCCAGCAACATTTCTCTATTGAATAATGCAGGAAGGATTACCATGAGTATGTTGTGACTAGATGACTCATGATGTCCACAGAAGAAAAACACATGAAGTCTCAAGTGTTTTTCATTTGTAAAAAACCCACATTTTTTATGAGCTACGAATCAGTTCTTGATTGGAGAATTCTTGGTTACTCTTACTTTAAACTTTTTTGTAGATCTTACCTTTCTGCTTACAAAATAATGGCAAATTTTTTTGTGATCATTTTAATATATCTGTCCCCGCTGTAGTATCCGAAGAAAATAAATGGGATTTCCCAGGAAAGAACCATCCTCATCCATAACAACAAAAACCTCCATGGCCACATATCACTTTCATCTTTGTATGTAAATCTTTTTGTGCCCAAATTGCCTCAAGTGTAAGGAAGGAACACAAAGCAAGCCTCCCAAAAGTAACATGGGAAAGTGATACTGAAGACATAGTCTGCTAGGCAGAGTCATACACACACCTGGTGAAGATATTAAGAAATTAGCACACTGAAGGAAACTGTACAGAAGCTCTCCAGAATCGGAGAAAAATAGAAAAGTGCTTTTCCTCACCACTCAGATATTGACCTGAATTTACACCGGAGAAAGTTCTATCACAGACAGAGCAGATGACACAGAAGAAACAACATCCAATAGAAAGAATATTACAAACACATGAAAACACTGCTAGGGAAATAAAAGAAACCAGGATAAAAAGCTTTAATTCTGAAAATAAAGGACATTAAACCAGGCCAACAACATATTAAATTAAGAAGATCAAACAACATATTAAATTAAGAAGAAAACCTTTAGTATCATAAGCATACAAAGAAGTTCCTTCAAGGTCAAGGGAAAAAATGTGTCCCCCTTCTGCCCTTTATTAAGTGCATGCTTGATGCTTTTACCGAAGTGCAGCAGTTTCTTCCCACACCACAGTTCCCCACACATCATCTTGTAAAAAGTGTCATATTAAAAATATGTAAACACAAGAGTTCAGTCATGGGGAAAGCTGTGTGCTAAAATTACTGCTTTATAAAATTTCTAGAAAAATGGGAGAGAGTTCTAGCCAGAAAATTAAGCACACTGAAAACTTTTGTCTATATAAAGCTACTACATACCTCCTTACCTGACACAGGCCACAGTAGTAGGTAATAGCAATTCCTATCTCTGAGGTAAAAGACAGAGAAGCCATGTGTTTTCTTCAGACTGGCTGACCAATTAGCCAGCATACATTTATTTGCCCTTGCTGTCCTCAAATAATTCAAAATAGATCTATGATCTCTTACAGAATGGGGAAAAATGAATGAGAGAATGGGGCAGGGGGTGGAAAGCTGTACAGTCAAGAATCCAGACAGAGAGACACAGGAGAAGAGAAGAGAAGAGAAGAGAAGAGAAGAGAAGAGAAGAGAAGAGAAGAGAAGAGAAGAGAAGAGAAGAGAAACTTGAAGAAAGAGAAGTAGTGGAAGAAAAAAAGCGTGTTCAAGGTAATACAAGAGGAGGATGTTGCTCTCAAAGTCCAAAAACCCTGACTTTACATGGCTAGGCTAAGTGGGTTTCTTGAGCTATTTTAATTTCTTTTTTCTCTTTTTTATTCTCTTCTGAATAAGGTATGGGAGCCTAGCACATGATTGGTCTCCTCACATCACTCTGGGAGGAGAATGATTGCCAAATACATGAAGCTGATAGAGTGAAGATGAGAAAATGAAATCATATGGAAGTACAGAGAGTAGGAGAAAGAAGAAGAAAACAAAGGTTATATCATAACAGAGAGAACAGAGAAAAAATAATAATGATAGGAATCCATATGGATGGATTGAGGACTTCCTGGACCAAGGTCTGATAAGTGAGCCACAGAGAGGTCTTGCAGTGAGTCTGAGAGTTCCAGACCATCTCAGATCTGCAGCACTGTTGCAGACTAACTTTGATGCACATGCATAGTGGTTTAGAGACAGCCAGGAGTCTTTAAACTCATGGAACATGATCTAAACAAATGAGCTGTGCATTCACAATGCTCAGACAGAAAATTTGCACACATCCAGTGGCTCCCACAGAATTACAGTTCTCACCAAATTATATGGTGAGAACCATTTATTATATATTTTATATTCTTCTTTCAATTTTCTTGTGAAAAAGTCTCCAGAAACTCATATGCCTGGTGTTCTAGGGAAGCCTGCAGAAACCTTAAGAAGAAGCACAACTGATACAGGTAATAGAAGGGTGAAGAATGAGTGAAGAAACTTCACCTGCTGGAAATCAGTATCTCCTCAGAGTTAGTGATGGCAATTACTGCAATCAGAAGGGATGATGGTAGAGTAGAAAGAGCAGCAATAATGTCTGTATTATCTAAATACCTACAAGTGAGTCACTGACACGCATCTAAAGGATCAGAGAAAAGAGAGAGCAGAAAGAGGAATTAAAAAGGAGAATGCTGGACTACCACAGTAGTTCCCAGTTGTATCAAATTCCACCTGGCTTATAAGACCTATTTCTTGTCAAATTCAAAGTTATTGATTTTTTGCAAATAAATCACTGCCTGGATCCAATTTTACAAACAACCATGCCAAGTGTAATGCAATTGATGAATTCTCAGAAGGTACAAAACTAAAGTAGACGGCTCTACAACAGGCCTGTTCTATACTTTAAAGGCCAGTAGGGTGAGGAGGGATAAGGTCAAACTATGTTGCCATTTCCAGTAATCTGGAAATACAGTCTGGCTCAAAGTTAAAGAGCTCGAATTTGCAGTGGTTTACAGTCAAGGGAAAAAAAAATGGGAAAGAAGAGAGGAAATGTGTGAGCCAGTTATGCCTTTTACTCACCAGTTATCCCATTTCTTGTCCGGTACAGTTAACTATTTGGTCTGGTGAGAAATTAGTTTTTGCATTGCCCTTTAAAAGATGTGGTGTGAAAGCGCTTTATGAGCCATGTGTATTAGTGTTCATATTTGTGTGGGTCTGTTGAGTTTTAATCAATCAACCTTGTTTCAGAAGACTTTAATTTTCCTCTCATTAAGTATGTGTGAGTTTTGTGTGTGTGCAGGCGCATATATTTATCCCTGTCAGCATTCAGAAAATTACATGCCCCTAGTTAACATATTTTACAGTACTACAAATTCTCATGAATATCACTTATCACAAAGGATAAGTTCATCAAAAGGAATGGAATGGAAACTTTTCTCATTTTCAAACAACTTGCCTCTGTTAAACACACAGATATTTACCATGTTTTTGTAGTGTGCTTGTAAAGTATATCTGTTCCACTTACCAATTCTCCTGTATTTCCAGAGAGAGTCCCTGTCCAGAATTTCAGACATTAAAATCTCTCTGAAAAATATTTAGAGCTGCAAAAATCTAACGTTTTTTACGTTGTTCTGATGCAATGACTTTGCTCCAGTGGATGACAGCAGTCAGTGTGAGAAGGTTTTAGGTAAATATGTAATCCCATCAAAAATAGGAAGGGCAATAAAGCAAATGCTAAGATTTCAAGTTTTTATCCTGATCAGATTGAAATTTTCCCTCTGTCATGTCCTAACCCACTAAAACTTATATAACTTGTTTCACTAATAAGCACAAAACCTCCAGCAACTCCTCTGTCCTTTTCTCTCGTCTGTACCCCTTGTAACCTTTAGTCCTTACATTCTTACTTTGGGCTACAAGGGTATAAAACCTGTAATTAACAACTTCTTTATTGCCTCTGCAATAGTAATTGCCATGTATAGCCTTGAGGTACTAAGAATAAGAAATAATTTTCCTCCCCCTGCCCCGTGAATTTAGCGAGCACTCCACAATTATTATTAGGATCTTGCCAAAACTTCACCTTTAGCAAGAACCTTGTGATAAAAGTGCAATCTCCACACAGTGACCTCTGCATGCAGCAATCAATACTTATGCTGTAATATTTCCCCTTCTTGCTGTTTCAGAGCAGCCTTTAAAAAAAAAACAGGCTGGGAAGAGATTAGATTATCAATTATCATGAAACTGTCTGCAACTTCAAAGGGCTGCAGAGCAAGGGAAACCATAGTTTATCAGGACTGTAAGCGTCCTGCAATTATCTCTCATGTCACCCAGATGTAGAGCAGTAGTTGGGGGAATAACTTGGGTCTGTGGTGAGAGACTGGGTTGGTGGAAAAATATAAAAGCAGCATTTTCTTTGGAACATGAATCATTGGTTTTGGGTTAGATATTGACAATAAGTAGAATCTTGAATGTGTTAACTACGAGCAGCTCAATCCAATATACTCATGTATCTATGCAGCGTGAGCATTTTATCGATAAGCAGACATGGGACACTTTCTTTTTCCCTGAAACTCCAATTTTTACGTAGGTCAACAGATTGTTAATAGTGTGTCAAAGAATGATGCATTGATAGTCAGTAAAACTGCAAGATGTTTGTTCTCAGTCATTCCCACAAGTATTAAGCTTATGGGTTTGCACAGGAAAACAGCTTCACTTTACTTGAAAAGTCAAGTAAAACACAGAAGTTTGGAAGCAAAACTCTAGCAACTGACATCACTTCCTAATGCAATAGGCATTTTTGTTTGGTCTTGTTTTCCAGTGGGATCATGAGGCTCCAGTTTGACCTGTGATATCTTAAGCCCAGGAACTATGGAAAATTAATGTAATGTTTATTAATACATAGAAAAAGCCTCTGGCTATGCAGAGCACCAAATCAAAACAATTAAAGTAGCATGTAGTCACAAGTCTGGTTAATGTGCAACTTGCTGTATCAGGATATGATATACTGAATGAAAATAAGTTCATAAAGGAATTTTACTTAGTTATGTTCCAACTAGCTACCCCTTTATTCCTCGCAATACTTAAGCCAAATGTTTACCCTTCAGCATGACCCCACAAGGACAAAAAAAGTATGATTAACAAAGCTGGACAATGTTAATAAGCATAAAGAGGACTGGTCCTTTAAATATGTGTAACAAAGATAAGGAAGTGCAATACTTATGTGTTTAACTCACACAACATGCAAGGATCTCAATGCACTCCAGAGCAAAGGAGATAATAACATAAAGTTTAAATATAATGGGCTTACTGTACCACAGACATAAGGTAACAGGTCCTACCTCCAAAAATGTTCACAGGTGAAGAAAAACAGAAGAGAGATCCAACTGGCTTGACATGGTAGAAAAGAGTAAGTAATGTTAGGAGCATTATGATCTTGCTTCCCTTTTGTTTCTTACCAGTTGTCTCTCTATGATACAGCATTGGGTTATTTGTTGTTATTGACATTTCTTCGGGATTACTTATCACCCAAGAGACTGGATAATTCCTAAGCTTAAACCAAACATCAGTCTATGATTTCTTCATGCTTTTAGACAGGAAAACCATTATGGTGGAAAGACCTAAACTTTGGCGGAGCCAGGAAGATTAAGACATTCTAAACTGTGTGCTGAGTGGAATATCTGGACCCCTTTGACCTTTTTATTTCTTGCTAAGAAGCAGGCCATGTGCCAAAGATAGTGACATTTTACATTTTAAACAAAAGTTCTCAGGCACACATCTGACAAAGAACTAGAATTTAGTTCCTCTCCCAAGAAACTAGGATGGAAAAGTAAAACCATTCACAATGTATGTGTTATTTCTATCTCCAAGTGGCTGTTAACCACGCAATGTCGATTTTTGATGGCCCTCTGAGGACCTGCGGGGCATAAAGCACAATATTTCAAATAAATAGTAAATACAGAGACTATGCATCACTGCTTCCTAGGATACAAGGTATCTATCCCATTAAAGGTCTCTGATGACCTGTTGAAATACCTAGAGTTCAAAGGGTTGAAAAATGGGAGAAAAAAAGGGAATCAAATTAATTATTTTTTGTGGATAGTTTCATGGCTCATCTTTCCCCAGCTGTCATCTTGCCACCTGCTGGTTTTTAACCTACTTCTCTACAAATAAAGTGGCTGTAGCTGAAACCTGATCCACTGATTCCTCATACAATTATAGGGAAAAGTCTAAACCTTGTATATGCTGAGAGTCCATTCTTCTGAGTTGGTCTACATTTGGTCTTGTCTAAAAATATCAGTGGCAAGGAAGGATGGCCCAACTTTGACCACTGCATGGTAAGGACCTTGAAAGATTGCAGGATAATATTTGGTGTGAGTTATTGTGAATAGGATTGGATTTCTTGTGTTGCTCATTTTTCCTTAGAGCTCATGTGTTCATGTGCAGATAGGATGCTCCTATGAAGAAAAAGCTTTTCTTCCTGTTTGGAAATGTGGTTTGCCCCTATCTGACACTGATACAACCTGAAACTCAATTCCTTTGCTGGTAGCAGAAAAAGAAAACATTTTGAAACATACGCTGCATTTAGAGTCAATATATAGAGAACTATTTTTCCTTAGTCAGAGATAATTTTAACTTATTTACATGTGTGCTATTTTTGATACTAAAAAAAAAAGCTGAAGAAATACTAAAATTTTGAAGATGGACTTCCTACAGATTTACATGACATTGTATCTAATCTTCAATGATGTCATAGTGCCAGATGAAACTTTCCTGAGGGAAAAAAAGTGCAGTTAATCAGTTAATCAGTTTAACCCACTTAGGAGTTAACTTGAACGTCTTATTGTCAGAGTTAACTCTGAAGTTTGTAAATGTTCTTTTGCCAGTGTTAACAGCAGATACAAAACTATTTCGTGTGTATTTCTGATGAGAAAGATGGAAGATATCTCTTTGTAAAATATAGTATATCATACCTGTTGTATAAATGCAGCCTGGCCTTAACTGGGTCAGGCTTCCTTTTTCTGCAAGTTTTGTAGAAGGAAGATCCTTTCTAAAGGAAACACACATGCATTCTTGTAATAAACTTAAATGCTATTTCACGCCTTCAGCATTTCAGACAGTCAAGGAAACGAGCATTTTCCTTTGTCATTTAAAATTGACCATTTTCATGTGTTTTTCTCCCTATTTTTTGCCTCAGAAGGCAGCTAAAGAAGATAAAAAAGACGCTGCAATCTCTGGGCAAGTCTTGCTTGTGTCCTGAGCTGGACAGAGCCTCCACAACTGCCTAATTAGTCTTTAAATTAATAAACAAGTCTGCACTTCTGGAGCAAATCTTGCAATCAATGCCATGTACCTGTCTCTCTAAGTGTGAAACAATCTCAGAGACATAAACTGGACTCTTCAGGGGTGAACCTGTACCAAAAGCTGCACTTCCACCTCTAGGGCACATCAGAGTTATTCTGAAAGAAACCTCCCCAAAATGCACATGGCATGGATGCCAGGTGCTCAGCATCAGCTGTTTCCTCGATTTACCCACTCTGTGCTGCACTACTTGCCAACACAGAAATTGTCATCTTCTTTTCCCAGCTTCCTAACACACTGGGTGCAGGAGCAAGGACCGGTCTGAGCAGTGTTGCATAGTTTGTGCTTCACATCCTCATCTAAGCATAGGGACGACTAAATATAACATTTGACATAAACAATAACCCCGTTGAACAAGGACACCTTGATAACCAAATTCCTATTTATGAAACTGGAGGGTTACAAATCAGCAGGCTTTGGGGGTAAAAGCGATTTGTTTGTCAAGCCTCTGTATAGTGTCTGGCTCAGGGAGGCCCTGATCCATGACCTAACCTCTAGGCAAAACTAAAACACAATGAAAAGAATTTGCCTGGCCACTGGGCAAATAGAAGAGAAAGATAGCTCCAGCCCTGCAGAACATACTTCACCTGGTAATAAGGAGACTGGTCTTTCATATGCAAACAGAAAACTTAGATTTGTTTAGATTTCAGGAAACAAATTGAGTATCTATATCCACACATTTCCCCTCATTAAACTATTGCATGATCTGAACTCTTGGCAATGAAATGATCATTTAGCGAGAAGTTTACTGAATTTGAAAAGCCAAGACACAAACAAGAAAATGCATTTGATATGGTCAACAAACAGTACAGCATAATCTTTTAAATATAAGTAAATTGGGGCCAGCTGGTAGAAGCAGCCACCACTTCATTAAAATGGAGGTAGGGTTTAGACCTGATGAAGAACATACTTTTAAAGTATCTGTCTTGGTACCTCCCTTGTCTGTCACATGCAGCCATCCCAGCGGGCTTGTGCAAATGCAGGGTTTGTGTGTTCAGCACAAACATGAGTGTGCTCTTTGCAAGCTGTACCCCTATTATATGAGTGTATGATACTCTTGCTACCCCAGAATATTTGATCATTCAAACTAAGAAATCCTTAATTTTTTTTCCTTTGGATAATTTCCTGGCTGAGCTGGCTCAAGTTTCTTCTGAACCTCTAAGATATACAACAAAAAATTCAGCATTAAGTTGGTGCTAGACTTGTCATCTGCCTGTGCAGCCAATGGAAGAGTTGCTAATGTGAGTCATGCCATTTGTCAACTGAAGAAAGAAAACCGAGATTGAATTTTAAAAAATCAAAATAAACAGACAAACAAAAAGGCATTGGAGGCTCCAGTGCAGCACCTGCAGAAGTGAACCCTGCCCACGTCTGACACTTGTTTTAGGAGTTTTGTCTGTGGCAGTGTCTCAGACCTCCCCAGGGAGGTAGGGATATGCCTTTGTCCTGGCTTCCATCTATCGTAAAAAAGGGCGCCTCCGACGCAGGGAAGAATGATGAGCATCTGACACCATACCAGAAGGCTAACTAATTACTTTATTATACCATATTATATTACACTATATTACACTACAATTAACTGAACAAGAACTAGAACTAACTCTAATTCTAACTGAACAAAAACTGGCCCTGATAGGCCAAGGAAACAAAACATCATCACTTTGGGTAAAAAATCTCCATCTTACATTCCACTTTGGCACAACAAAGGAACAGAAAATGAGATAAAAATTGCCCTGATCATTCTGTTCTCCGCTTCTCCCCCTGCTTCTCTCAGGTTCAGAGAATGTGAATCCCACATCCACCAATGGATGTAAGCATGAACAGCCCAACAACAAGATATGGAAAGGATCTAGCCCAACTTCTGCTGGTCTGAGTGAGAGTTCCACAATCAGCTGTTTATGGAGGTATGGCTCAATGAGAATTGCTGGTGACCTAAGACAAAAGATCAATTTTTTGGTTTCCAGTATGCAATGCAAATAACTGTTCTTATTTTAAGTGCTGCAAAACTTTGTTCTCTTTTTAAACATTAATTTAGTCAGAAGCTCTTATGAAAACATCACAGCTCTTCACATACATTAGTACAAAATTCTATACACTACAAAATGTAGCAACAATCATAATTCCTGTGGGATTAAGCACAGTGAGCACAGAGCAATAAGGGAATAATGTTTATGAGCAGGAAATGCTAGCTTGTAGGGGACTGATATATTTACACCTGTTCACTCAAATGTCACATTTACATATATCTATTTTTAATTATATGTGGGCAATGTAGTACTCAAACTTGTTTGCATTGAATGGATCTAGAGTTCTGATTGCTGGTTTTAAATATAAATGGACAAATAAATCAAAAAAATACATTATGCATGTGTAAGGTGAAGGTGAGATGGTAAAATATATAATTTCCAAAAATTCAGAATTTTTTTTAATGTGTATCAAAATACAGGGAACCACAGAATATCCTGAGTTGGGAGGGAACCACAAGGCTCATCAAAGTCCAATTGTATTGAATTTCAGACCACACCCTAGTTACTGAGCTTTGCTTCCATAGACATCCCTCAGATAATCTCCATTGATATCAGTAGGTCCAGGCGATCATATACAAAACCCTAAACTTTTTGCCATGCTGTCCTCTGCCTTCCCCTTCATGAAGACTCTAATGCTGAACAGAAATGTTACATTTCTGCTTAGAGCTGACATAAGGACACATAAGAGAAAAAGAATCATGGAAACAGAAAGCAGGCCCTTTAGCTACAGAAGAGATTATATGTGTGGTTGACTTTATCTGCTTATCAAGGGTCCTTATCAAGGGTACTTGTGTTTCTGTGTAGATTTTACTCATTACATTTCAAGTTCCATGGGACAGGAGATTTTTTGTTGGGACAGGTGGGAGATGCAATGGGACTGGAAATTTTAATCTAAACGACAAAAAAAAAAAGAAAAGTTGACTGACAACTTCACTGTTCCAGATAGATTCTACCCTGACATGTTAGAAGATAAAATCTACCTGAATTGTCTTCCCCATTCAGCTTTCCACATGCTGCTGCTGCAAGAAAAGGCAGAATGCATTTGTGACAGTGCATGACATTTGTTGCTAGCATTGTAAGAACTGCACTTAGAGCAGCAATCTGTTTTTTCTACAAAAGCTCTGCTGCTAATCTTTATTTAAAATAATAATGATTCCCATGCATCTTTAAAAGTTGAAGCCCAACTTGTTAGTTTAAAGGAAATACTGAAGCCAGTGTAAGGGTTATTTTAATTCCGGCCATGTTGGTGTGAACATTATCAATTGATCTAGGATTTAAGTGACCTGTCTGGAATGCTTGACAAACAAATTTTTCTCATGAATTATACATATTACTGAAAACCATACTTAATGGGAGACTGGGAAGAGGGCAGGTATTTCCATCACCTAGGGGTGAAAGCCTTGCAAATTAACAACAAGACGGTTCATTGAAGCAGGTAATGGATTAGCCTGTGAAAACAAGAAATCTTTGTGGGAATGACTGTGATTATTCATATAGTCTGTTTGCTAATTATTGCTAGTATGAACATTATTTTAACTGCTTTTAAGAACCTTGGAAATGATGTGGCTTGTCAGCAGTGTTGTGAAACACTGCAATATAGAAGAGTTATAAGCAGTATGCACTCATTCACGGGAAAACTTTGTATTTGATTATGGAGTCAAAATATGCAGACCATATTTATTCTTACATAATGAATATGTATCTGCCTTGCAAGAGGAAAGAATAATAGATGAAAAGGATTTTAAAAAATGGGAGGTATGATATGTCAGCACAAAGCAGTGACGTTAGAGCTGCAAAGCTACCCAGCTAACACAAGGCAGAGAATACCATGATCTGACTAGATAGGCTAGGAAAAGGCTAATCCTGCAATGCTCGTTCCTGAATTCAAATTCCATTACTAATAATGTCTAAACATACATGTGGTTGGAGAAGTCATTGCCATTTGAAAAAAAATGTCTTCCTAAGAGATACATTGCACAACACACATACATATTTTTTTTACAAAAGCATTTTTTCCATTAAAGTGATTTACTTTCTTTCCTTTGCACTTGTTAGCATCCAGACTCCAGTGATAACTTTGGTGTGCATATTGTTCATTTTGTGAGTTTCTGCTCTTTCCAGTTTTGTCACTGTTCCTTTGGGAAGACCCCTTTGTGCTCCTTGTCCTATTTCATCTACTACTTTCAGGTATTTCAGGAGACTTTAAGTTTTGCAGTATCATTTATTACATCCTCTACTGCCAGTATCACTTGCCTTTTGAAAGGATACTAGATAACTAAGTTTAAAATTACTTATCACTACAGTGTCTTCAACTTTTAGCAGGACTTCAGTCTTGATTGTCTTTATTCCCTCAAATTAACATTCCAAAGCCAGAATGACCTATATAAAGCCTTCTCTAACTTTCTGTATAATACCGGCCTTCAGGTTTCACTCCTTTTCCATTTAAGTTCCATATCTTTCAGTAGCTCTCCTGCATGTGACTTTAAAGCCATGCACAGCGAGATTCATATGACATGTTCACCTGTGAGTTAGTCCTGAAAATTATTTATAAAAATGTAATAAAAAAGGAAATATTATCTTTCTGTCATCTTTCCCTTATTGGTAAATGTTCCCAAAGAAGATTGCATGAACCAAGTGCTGTTTGCACATATTTATGTTTTCCCCTTAAATCCAAAGGAAGTTTGGATACCTTACCCAGCAGCAGAGGTCCATGCAGAAGACATGTGAAGTTAAAAACCAGGGCTCACACTCAGTTTTAATTTAAGGCCTTCAAGTAAGGAGAAAACCTCAAATTCCTTTAGTGACTAAGTGAAGTGGCAGATAAAAATTTGCATGCAATTTCTAATCTGAATCTGCCTAAATTTCTAGACTAAATCTGCTTCACTAGTGATATCTTTTTCACTATTGGCACTTCTCTCCATACTCAGTTTCATTCTTACTGTGCAAAGCTGTGGATTGATCCTGTCTTTAAGTGATGCTGTAATGGCATTTACTTTTACACAGACAAGACTTTTATGCATAGTCTCCTGTACATTCTCAGACTGGAGGAACATTTTTCCTCCCTGATCCTCTGTGGTCAGCCTGGGGGATTAATCACAGGATGCACAGTACAGTTTTATTCTGTCTTCCTGTCCTTCCTAGGTATTTCATAAGCAGGTCAGATGCATTTATCTCAAGTGATAGTGATAGTAAATCAATTAAGAAGAATCTTGATACTAATTTCCTTGGTATAATTTCAGGTTGAATTTCACAGTACCTGTGGCAAGGTTGTGTTAGAGGCACTGGGGAGTTACACAGAAGGAGAAATTACTTTCAGGTCAGTACCTATGGCATACTTCAAGATCATCTGGCAGCATCATTTACCTTACCCCAAAAATGGAAACACCTTGTAGAATAAAACAAACATATATTGGCTTTTACCAAAACCAGCCATCAGAATCAAGTTGTGTGTGATATTTTGACTGACTTTTGGAGACATAGTTTAAGTAAATTTCTTTGCCAGATGGCTAAATTGTTAATATAAAATGTTGAATTATGAAATAAGGAACGGATAATCATAGAGTCACATAATTTTTTTGGTTTGAAGTGGAGTTTAAATGCCACCTGTTTCCAACCCCCCTGCCACAGGAAGGGGCACCTCCCTTTAGACCAGGTTGCTCAAAGCCCCATCCAACCTGGCATTTGAACACTTCAGGGATGGGATATCCACAACTTCTCTAGGCAATAGACTTCTCTATTTTTAGGATATATCAGGTGTTACCTCTTATTTATTAGCATTCCACTATCTTTCAGCTGTGTTTTTAAATAATTGGTTAGATTTTGAAAAATATCATGGCACAATTATGGCACGATTTCTTGCATTCAAGAAATTTTAATATACTCTTATCAGTGGCAATGCAGACCAGATCACAGAAGATATTTCACATACTGAACTTGCTGCAGTGAAAGCAATGGCAAAATAATTTGTAGAAATCATTTATCTATATATATGGTTCACTTGATTTCAGTTCTCCTGAAGGTACTATTCCAAATGATAGTAGATATTTCATTAGCCAAAGCAGGTTAAGTTGTCTTTTGTATATACACTACATTTATTTTACCTAGAGTATACACCAGTGATGTTAAGCTTGTTGGAGGCATCGTAGATGTAAGAGAAAATAATGTGGTTTTAGAATTAAGTAACAGAAATTTTATGATGAACATGATTAGGTGAAATTCTATTAAACACATTGAAAAACTTCATTTGAAATAATTTTGCTACTGATAGTCCTTTAGCTATGGATACTCATATTAATTATTGTAAACTACCTGACTTAATATTGTATTGTATTGATACAGTCAACAATTATAGTGGTTTCCCAGATGTAAGCTAACTTGTTCTGCTTCCAAAAATACTAGAAAACTAAGAAAAAAACTATGAGACATAACTGGACTTGTATCATCCTCCACTGAAATGTTTCCAGCAGGGGTAGTTTTTAAAATTTTATTTATTTTGAGAGCCTTACATATAAGTTAGTAAGAGCTTATAAATATCTGAATTCTCTCCTAATGAGCATATAAGTAACCTCAAGTTTATTTTCTCAAAGGTCTTTTTATTATTGGTTGCATAGGCTGCCAGGATTCCTGCATGCCACTAGCTTTTTAGATAATATTCAGTATTTTCATTGTAATTCTCTGGTTGTAGTCATTCATTTACAAAGCTTCTAGGCTAATAATCTTACAGATCATGTCCTGCAGGCTGTCTGCTAGAATTTTTGCCAGAAGTTGAAAATTCCAATTAATTATCAACAAGGACGAAGCTTCCTGAAGGCTTTGAGAACTTTACCCAAAATCTTATCTCACCATTCCACTTTCTTGATTGCTGTGAATTATGTATATTATTCAGCTGACCATATGTGTAAATTAAGCCTTCATAACTTATACTCATCCCTAATATCTGCTAATTCATTTTGCAACAATCGGAACTTGCTATCTTGGCTTGTTAATCTTTTGTTTCCCAAAAAATATAACTCTGGCTAAAGCTTGCATACATCCATTCTATATCTAAGCATAAATTTATTAATATTGCAGCAAAAACTTCCAATTCACTGTGTTAATACCATAATATAGTGCTTGCCACCATCCACATGGCAAATTTTTTACTAAGTGTCTAATAAATTCTGACCCTGGCAACACACACTTAACAGTCACCACTCTAAGAAATGGCCTGTGTAGGCAACCAGTATGGTTTCTGTAACTAATTAGGCAACTCAATTTCTCTTAGATATACCAGTCCCAAAAACAGAGACCGATACCCATGCTGCTGCAAATCCAATCCTTCTCCATCCATGCCATCTAGCATCAGCACAAACTGCTTGGACCCACGGTGAGTCTCTGAAGACTGCAGGTCCTTTTCTATATGTGAAAACAATTCCTGGAAGCCATCACTAAGTATGTAGAGCCCATTGCCTGTTTTTGCTGTTGGTTATTCCCTAACCATTGATCGTGTTTTCTACAGAAAATCTACAGTGAATTTAAAAGAGAAAAAACAATCATGATCTATGTCTAGAGTAAGCAAATAATCCATTTACAATTCGAAACTATATCTTAAGATTTCTAATTTCCTTCCTAGAAAATAAGGATTTGTAGATGGGATAGGAAAAAAGTATTTTCATTCAAAAAAGTCTATGAATGTTGAAAGGTGTCTCAATCTAATTGTTATAAAGAAGCAAAATGGAACATGCTATGGTCAAGTTGACTACGTAGTGTGCAAAATATTCTTTGTTAAACCCTCCTCTGTTCCTGCAGAGCAAAAATAGGGGATTTTCAACTTAACTTTTAGGGAGATCCACTCAGGTAACCAGAACTCATAATTAACAGACATATCTGTAAGAACCTGGTTCTGGGAGGCTTAGCAATCACACAAACCAAGTACATTTAGGCAAATCCATTTTGCAAATGCATCTGTAATTTTTCTATGTACACATGCAATAGATAGAAAGATAAGTCTCAGCAGCACACACAGTGTATAATAGGAAAGGATATAACTGCAGATATTTTTGGAGCAATCTAATGCAAGTCTAACATGCATCTATCAATGTAATTAGATCACCTTTGGGTTTTCCAGTGTAAAGGTTCATATTGTATATTCTGCTCAAGTTCCTTCTTCTGTGTTCTGTTTCTTTCCCAGTCTTTAATTTTTCACTCTTGTACAGTCTTTTCTGGCTTCACACTAATTTTTCTCTGGATTTTAGTAATCTTTCCAACTTCTTATACAACCTTTCTTCAGCTGCAAGCTAACTCATTGAGTTTCAGGTTTTAGACTTGAAAGCTACAGTCTCAGAGCAATTTAAAATCTTTTTAATTTTTTGAAATTTAAAAAAAAAGTTTCTTCTTCTTTAACCTATAATAATAACTAATGGATGTTATATGAATTATGTAATAGTCTTCTCACCACTATATAAATACAAACAAAGTAGTTTTTAAATACAGATATACAATGAAACCCCAGATTTCCCAGCTGGATCGGTAAAGGGGTTTAAAACCAATACTAGTTTTGAAGATTGCAGACCAGGCTATTTTCAGACCATCTGATTGAGACACTGACTTCTTATAGTTCTCAGAGTCAAAAGAGGAATGAGCAATTTAGACTGTTAGGTCTCCAAAGCTCTGTTAGTCCATCTCTGCTCATAGTGGAAAGAACTGCAGCAGTGAGGCAGCTACAGCATGTGATTTGCCTCACTTAGCACTGCAACTGCTCTCTCCAATGCCTCAATCGGAGATGCAGCCCTAGCTTGTGGTGAACTGCACTTCTTGGACTCTCTGACACTTTGGCAATATTCTAAGCACTTGACACCACTTTGGAGGGTATGAAAGCATGATGGTTTCAGAAGGGTCTTTTATATTTGACTCAGGAAAGGAGGTTCAAGTCAGTAAGATTAATTAAGTTTTCGCCATAGTTTCTATCACACTGAATTGTAGGCTGGAAATAGGAGAACTGTGCTCACAAACTGGAGCAATAATTGCTTTGTTAAAGGTCACCCAGATGGGACACAGATCTTCAGAACCATTTTAAAGTGTAGTGAGAGCTACAATTATCTTGCTTTTTTTCAAGTGTCTGAAGCTGCATAAAAGACATTGGACCCTCTGGAATAAAATTTTAAGTTGTGTTCTTTAACTTGTAAGAAGGTGGTGTGTTTTTCTCCAAGAGTCAGAAATAATTCAGAAGTACCAGCAGCTTCAGAACAGGCCACCACTTTTCCAGACTTTCAGGATGAAAACATCTTACAGCAGGATATTTTCATTACAATCCTGATTGAGCTCCTTTTAGGGACCACACAACTATGCTTTGTTAGACTTCCCTGTTTGTGCTTTAACCCACTTTACCTAAGCAGTCTGCACATCACAGTCGTTCTCTTTGTCACACAATTTGTAGCAATTAAAAGATTTTTTTTAAATAGTGTAGCAGTTTCTGATCACGTTTGCTGAGGAATCATTAATTGCTGTGGTAATTTCAGAGAAGCTGAATTTCTGCCATATTTCCTTTTTTCTGTGCTTCTTTTGATGAAATCCCATCACCTGGTAATTGTGTCACAGATGCAGCCAAATGGACTCGTGCTTTTTTGTTTCTTAATTCGTGCAGTTTGGGCTCATGCTTAATCAGCTGAATCACAGTGCTAGTCTCTAATACTTACCCTGGTTGTCACTACCCTTATTGTCACTATCTGATCAGATTTAGGGAGCCATATGTAGTCAGAATCTCTGCTTTTGCTTCCTCATTATACATAATATGGAGAAATTCTTCTCCTCCAGATACCTGCATACTCAGATGCAGAGAATTTTGAAATATGGACTTAAAACTATTAGAAATCTTTGTTTTATTAACAAGATAGTTTTGTTCCCTGCTTTTTTTCCCCTAAAGTGAACAATTATGAATTGTAATAACTGTACTCCAAGAATGTTTTATTCTGTCAAAATGGAGAGCTCTCCCCCAGGGCCACATTAGTATCTTTTTCTGTCTAGGAATGCAGCTGTTCCAGGGCAGGCTCTGAGTAATGTCTCTAATCAGCAGATATGCAGAGTGCTTAAGCTAATTATGTAATAAGGGAATCACTCCTAAAATTTTATAAACGTTAATACAGACATTTAACTTCAATTTCTTTGAAAGTTGAACAGGAAATGAGAATTCTTGTGGTACTAGCACCAAATGCTCTTTTTTATTCTGAGGTTTTAAAATGTCGGGTATTGCAGCTCTAATGCTGTATTCAAGCTGCAAATTACTCTCTTTGGCATTGAAATATTGCTGCAATTAAACCTGCAGTAAAGTATTAAAAGAAAAAAAATATCTTGCATCTGACTGCCTTCACACAAAACTATGTGAATCTTCATTGATCTTGAAAGATGACCCCTGAGATCTGAGTTTTAACTTTCCATACAGATATACTCTCTTCCATAGTACTTGGGGAACAAATACAAGACTTCTAATTTAAGTAGTTCCATGTTAATGAAAGTTAACATTGTGAGACCTATCTGAGGCAGCTTCTTTAAGGCAGTTTGCAATCTCCACACCAGCCTTTATTCATTTTTCTGGATGTATGTCTTTGTTTCTACATTTGTATAACCCAGCAAACCATTCATTTCAATGACAGTCTTTTCTCATGTATTTGGTAAACAAGACAAATGTATTTTCAGTCACAGTGTTTGAGCATGGGGAGCAGAGGGAAGGGACAAGAACAGTTGCTTTAGACCAAACACACTCCTCTCCTTATTCCATCTTTAACATTTTCCCCCTTCAATCTCCCCCTGAAAAGTGCCAACATAGCAGGCAACCAAGAGAGCTTCCATGTCCAAGGAAGTCTCATGTCCACAACTTCTGTGTCCACTGACTGATTATCAAAACACACCTAAAAAAAAAAAAAAAAAAGAAAGAAAGAAAACCACAACACAAAACAAGACACTTCTCATATGGAAGATCAGAAGAGTAACAAATTGCCAATGATAGATGCTGATTTTGTAATTTATTGCTCTACTATTTGGCAGTAAGATAAAAATACATTTTTCATTTTGAGAATTAGGCTGGTGTACAAACACATTTCTTTGCACCCACATCCACTAAGGCCAGACTCAAAGCAGTATGCAACCTGTGTAAATCTTCCTTTTTGTTGCCACCTAAAACAGACAAAAAGATGGATTTACCTGTAATATGGATAAGCTTGAATGTGCCACTTCTGTTTATCTCATGTGTCCATGCCAAGGGATGCCACTGCTCAATCCTTTCTAGAAATGTTTCAACACCACACACCAAAAGGATGAAAGTGATTTGTTGTCAGCCTGACTTCAGCTGGGAGAGCAAACCCCCAAGTTCTAGGTGCTAGGTTTTGGTGGTGGAAGGGTGACAGGAATGGCTTCTGTGAGAAGTTGCGAGAAGCTTTGCCCATGTCCAGCAGACCCAATGCCAGTCAGCTCCAGGACAGACCCACTGCTGGCCAAGGCTGGGCCAATCAGAAATGCTTGTAAGGCCTCTGTGATAACATATTTTAGAAAAAAAAAATTATTGCACAAATGTAATTGCACCCAGAGAATAGTAAAGTTGGAAGGAACAGCTGTGCAGACCCCCAGGTCAGTGCAGGAGAAAGGGAAGGAGGTGTTACAGGTGCTGTAGATGAGATTCCCCTGCAGCCCATGGTGAAGACCGTGAGGAGGCAGCTGTGCCCCTGCAGGCCATGGAGGACAAAGAGATCAACCTGCAGCTCATGGAGGAGAGACTCATGCCAGAGTAGGTGAATGCCCAAAAGAAGGCTGTAAACCTATGGAAACCCATGCTGGAGCAGGTGAACCTATGGATGAGCTCACACTGGACCCCAAGGTGGAGTAGGTTTCCAGGTAGGATTTGTGACCCTGTGGGGACCCACACTGGAGCAGGTCATGCCTGAATGGCTGCACCCTGTGGAACATGACCCACAATGCAGCAGTTCATGAAGAACTGTGCCCATGGGATGAACATATGTTGGAGAAGTTTGTGAAGTCTTGTCTCCTGTGAGAGGGATCCCACACTGGAACAAGGGAAAGACTCTTCTCCGTGAGCAGTGTCATGAACATGTGGTAAACTGACCATAATTCCCATTTCCCATGTCCCTGTGCCACGGGGAGGGAGGAGGTTGAGCTTGGGAAGGTGGGAAGGGTGGAGGGAAGGTGGGATTTTTTAAGACATTAATTACCTTGCTCTGATTCATTTTTAAGACTTCTCATTACCTTGCTCTGATTTTTTAGTAATTAATTTAAATATTATCCTCAGTGTGAGTCTGTGTTGCTCATAATGGCAATCAGTGAGTGATCTCTCTCTGTCCTTATCTCAACCCATTAATTTTTCATTATATTTTCTCTCCCTTGTCCACTTGTGGAGGGAGTGAGAGAGCAGCTTTGATGGGTGCCTGGCATCCAGCCAGCATAAACCCACTACACTTGCCAAGACATGGATTGAGTTAGGACTACTTGCAAGATTCCACAATAATGGCATACTACATACAAAGTATCAAATATTAAAAATATTATGGTTTATTAAATATTATTCATAAGGTGTTAGAAAAAGGCAGAGAGAGCATCAATGCCTCAACAAACAAAGACCCAGGCTCAGAATTTCCAGCTCTAATATCTTCCAAACTTTTCTTGTCAGTTTTGGAGAACTGTCTGTAAACAGTTCGTCTGTGCAAGTCCACATTCTAGGTTTCCACAAAGCAGAATATTTTCATAATATTTATAATTTTCATAGTAAACAGAACATTTTCAAAAAGCAGAATATTAAATTTATGGATTTCAGAGACTAAGTTTATGTACCTAAATTTGAATATAATTTCACCAAAAGGACTAAAATGCATAGATCCCCTCTTTAAGTTGTAAGTTCACAGCTTTCAAAGGAACATGAAGACAAAAACTGTGAGTGAAGCCCTACACCTTAAAGCAAAGTAAATATGGTCTTTACTAGCTAGGAAGCTGCAGAAACATCATGTCCTATTCTGAATGAAATTTAGCAAGTAAATTTTCAGTTGAGGTCTCGGGACTCGCTCCACTGTCCTGTTAGCAGAATTTCTGCTTGTGCTAACAATCTTGAATTTACTATTCAAATAGTTGATTGAATTTCTGTTAACAGACAGAAAAGTTTTCACTGAAAAATTAAATGAAAGCCATAGGAGGCAACAGGAAGAGCACATGATGGATGCTGTCTTGCTGCATTGTTTTGTTTCCCCTGTTATTCCTTGAGATGGTGCAGCTTGTGTTTCAGCTCTAAAAATTACAAACACAGGTGGGTGTATATTCCAAACACAGTAGGATGTTACAGTGTAGTATTACCACTGACCCAGGTTCAGTCAGAAGCCCTAGGAACTACCAGATGGACAGAATGGATGTAAACATGATCCTATTCATTGTAGTCATGGAGAGGATAGAGGAAGTGAGAGTTTTGGTGCTTCAAGTCCCTCATACACTGACATTTTTACTTGAAGAGGAAGGCTTCCCATTTTCTAAATCTCAGTGGGGAGCATTTGGTCGTACTCTTTGAGGTTTGAAAATTCTTTTCAGTGGCAGATAGCCCTGGAAAAGGGACAGTGCTGAGGGCCAGGCAGAGGCAGAGGCTGTTCTCAGGCTGATGGCTGTGCTTGGGTGTATCCATACTACTACAGTCAGCCTGCACTTCTCCATTCTAGCATACTAGAAGTTATCACTGCTTTTGGTATTCTCCATTAAGGAATTCTTGGAGTCTCAATATCCAGCGAGTCTGGACTCCATGCTGATTCTTCATAATCTTCCCATTCATACTTGCATGAGTTACTTCCAAAATGTAGATTCATAAAATAAATGCAGATGCTTAGTTTCTTCATAGTGTCCTGCACAGTTGCATTTCACAAATCTTTGATCATTAAAGAATACAGCTTTTGGAATAGTGTCATGTATGCATTTGCTTCTCACCTGTCCAAAGGGCCTCAGTCTTGCTTTGTCTGTGGACAAAGAGACAGTGGAGCTGTCCTTCACATCAGCATTTTTGCATCTCATTACGTAAATGACAAAAGGGATTGTTATTGGCTCAAGGGTATGCCCCTCTCTGTGTGAACACCTTGAATCCACCAATAGAATGGAGAGAAGATGCCCAAATCTATCACTTTAAGATGCTTATGGTGTCCCAGCTTGTTACATTACTTTGGTGAGTAGATTTTCTCCCAGCTCATTAAACGGATACGCACAGATTAACTGTCCTTATACTAAAAAAATCATCTTCACTATAATAAGCTCAGTATCCTTGATATATGAACACTATTTTTTCCATTCAGAAACTTTCCCATACCTTTTCCAAACCATAAACTACCTCTATAACTTCTTACATTTGGATCAGTAAAGTCTCACAGTATTTCTGTAACTAACATGGATTTCAATCCTCGTTTGACATCTGGTGAGATAATGTGAACTACAGAAAGGTTAAGTGACTCAGCCATAGTCATGTCATAAGTTAGTGGCAGTATTTCAGAGCCAAGAAAGGGATATACATGTCTTAAATGACTTGACTCAGTATTGAAGACATTTCAAACCAGAATGTTCTGAGAAATATTACATATGGATCAACACAGTTTTAGGCAAACAGTAAGAATATTTATCTTTCAGAAATGTTTTATATTATTTGACCAATAAAGCAAATACAGCAGTCTTCTTAAATCATTTCCCAAATACAGCAGTGACAGAAAAGTCCAATACTGGAGTTTCATTTACCAAAATTTCAACTCATCAGAAACTAATCAAAATCATATTAAATTTCTTGTATAGGAGACCAGAACAAAAAGAGTATGCACAAAATATGTTAAGGTTACAACCTTGGACAAGTTCTTTACACAAATACAGTCCTCTGTTCCATTTCTACATTACTAAATTAACATGAAATGCCACAAACTTCAAACGATAATGTCAATTGTCTTTAGCCATTTCTTTTATCAAAAAATAAGTCTTATGGATTTCATATGTTGACTAAGCCTAAGGCATGGTCAGCACAGAAATGTTTACAGATGGCAGAACTCTTGTTTTTTTTAAAAAAAAGATCAAAGGGAGGTTGAGAATATACAAACCCTGGTGGTTAATACACATGCATAAACAAATAAATAAACTAGCATGATGTTTGCCTATGGCCAAACTATCTATGGTAGTGACAGGGGCTCTGCTATCAGACCACCTTTGTTTTGAAACCCACAGTTTGAGCTCCCCTCACCACCAGGATAATACTCCTTAGATCAGGTTCTGTCGATACCAACTCTGTTTTTAGGGATTTATAACTTGGCTGTAAAACTTCATCTGAGGGCTAGGCTTGGCAGACAAGGTCTCAGCCTGACAGCAGTGTTTTTATTACATTATTTTAAAATGAAGTGGCTCTTTTTAACCTTAAGGAGGATGCAAGATGCTTGTAAGTTAACCAGTTTCAGGATGTATTTGGCTGCTGCTATAACTCAAAACTCTTCGAGGTGGCGGGGGGAGGGGGAAGTGTATTTCCTTTTTTTCCCCATGAAGATTGTGTGTGCATCTATATGAGTTTCATAAAAGACACTATATTGACGATTATGGACACAGAACTATGTGAATACCCACAGACAGCCTTCATGCAGACTAAAATTACCTATAAAATTCAAAGCAATTAAACTTCACCTACTTGGTTTAGGCAAATAAAATAAAACTGAATTCACACTGAAAGAATTTGATCATCATCAATCATTTGATGATTGTTGATCATCTAAGAAGCACCTATTAAAAAGCTGTTTGAAGTGTTTGTCCAGAGTGAAAAGCAGGGGACAGATGGAAGGATATATAATCTGAGATCTGCTCAGCAGAAAGGTGTTCTCTACCCCACAAAGAGATGATAACATAGAATGCAAATGGACAAGGTGTGTCCATTCATCCATGGTGATGCTCAAAGAGAAGGTCCTGGTAGCTGTAAATATAAGTGTTTAAAAATCAGGAACATTACTGTATATTTAAACTGCCTCTGTCAAAGTAATCAAACTTTATAACACATCCTCTGAAAGCATTTGATGGATTATTGGAATAATCTACATCTTAGTCATGGACTGAACTTTGAGATTCCTATTCAAGAAGAGTTTCCTGTGGTTCAGTGTTGGAGTTTTTTTAGTTTTGTCAGTTCGAGTGTCTGGTCTGAGACACTGTCACCTAACTTCATTTTTACCAGAGTGATAGAGTGGCTGGCCAATAAATCAGGTACTTCTGCATTTTATTAAGTTGAATGCCTGCAAATTGAGATACATTCCTCAATCTCTTCTGAAAACATAGCTGTGAAGGGTCAGTCAGTAAAGGAGCATTTTGTGTCTACTTGGGCTCAGCCTCAAGAACCTGGAGCCAATGTGTGAAAGAAGAGCTTTGAAAAAAGAAATGCAATACATTTAAATTATACAACTAAGGAAGAAAGGGAGTGTTTATATCATGCTTCCTGGCTCTAAGCAGAAGACCAAGGACAAAAAGGTTCACTTACATAAACCTTTCTTTTGCTCTAAGTTAATACTCAAAGTTTATATGAACACGATGGTGGAAGCTGCTTTGGGGCTATGTTGAATCAGAGCATCTGGTTGGCCTGGGATACAGCAGGGAGGAAAGGATTGCCAAGAATTTTTTTTCACAAAATTGGTACAGGTGAGACAGAGCAGACATTCTCTGCTTGTTAAAGCCTTTTCTTCTGTAAGAATAAAGCTTAGCAAACCCAGCAATGTTAGGAGATAACACAAGAATGGTGAATAGCAACTGACTGTTGATCACCTCTTCCAGCACCTGAACTTTGAATACAGATTTTAACACAGACATTCCCAAAATGACAGCATGTGTCAAACTATCTGCAGTGTTTCAGCATTGTGTTAGGTCCTTCCAGTCCTCTTCTAAATCTCTAATAATGTCACAGGCTTCCCTTTTTCATGGAGGAAAATGTAAGAAAGGAGAAGAAGGAGATACAGTGGTAGACATATTGCTGTGTTCTGATCTCCAGATGAGTATTTTGGACACTTCCAGAGTGTGTGCCAAGGCATGAGTGAAACACAAACCACATGTACCTTTCCATCCTCAGATTTGCATAGTTCCCTTTATAGACAGCCACATCTTTTCCAATAGGGTAAGTACAGGCACTGACAATCAGGTAGCCTGCAAACTGAACATGAAGGTACAACCAAACCCAAAACTACCTATACACCCAACAATTTGGCTTAGCATCTGATAAATGTTTTCAAATGTCACAAAAACATGACATCTCGGTAACTCTTCACTTTTAACTTAGAAATTCTCTGCATTCAGATTATGTTTATATTTCTTTCCTTTTTGCTTAGAACTCTGGCTTTGCTCCTTTTTCTCTCCCCTTATTGATATTCCTGCATCAACCACTAGTGAGGCACATATTTAAGATACTGGTATTTTTGACTGTTAGAGGATGACAGGAGGTCAAGAGAGAACTGAAAGTAAACAGAGTGTGCATGGGCAATACCCTGTGGTGTGTGTACTACTAACTCAGCAGTACTTATGAGGAATAATGAGGAACTGTCTTATGAAAGGAGAGTCACAGGGAGGGATGGAGCAAAGCCTACATCATGAGATAACAGAAAAAATAGGAGACAACATGTGGTTAACATTTTCAGGAAGTCTGGAAAACAGAAGGGGCAATCTTGTGGAATTGAAAAGGCACTTCCTGGCATCCAGAGATTTTCAAGCCCAGGCTGGATGGGGATCTGAGTAACCTGGTTTAGTGGAAGGTGTCCCTGCCCATGGCAAGTGGGTCAGAACTTGATGATCTTTAAGGTCCATTTTAACCCTAAACATTCTATGATTCTCTAATTCTATGAAATGTGTGTTCTGAGCCTGTCCAGAAATTGTACTGTGTATGACTGTGTTTAGTCTACTACAATTGTGTTAAAAGGAATGTTAACCAAAAAAAGCCATTACAACTTGTGCATTGTTTGAAGACTTGTTATCTGCTGAGGATGCAGACTACGTCCTCAAGAAGGACAAGGATGCAGTGTGATTTTGTGTGACACCTGACAGTCCTAGTGTCAGCTGAATGCTTGTAAGAGCAGCTCTAAATGATGACAGCCCTGCTAGAAGGACTATTGTTTTTTCCTTGAAATAGGATGTGTGAATCTCAGCTACAGTGGCTGCATCATACACACCCACCCAATGCCTCCTCTGCCATGTGCTCTGGGCTTACCCTTGCTCCCAAGGAAGCTTGTTCCAAAATAGACAATGATTTCGGACAACATGAGATCAGGTTCTCTGATCTTTACATGGCAGCAGAACAGAACCCAAAAGAACCTCTCATACTACTGTCCAAGCCAGGCCGTTGACTGTCCAAGCCAGGTCATCCAGGCCATCTGGTTTCATCAACCAGACTGCCCAGCTTCTCATTAATAACAGTATGTTTTTAAGTCTGCCATGTGCACCAAGGGACCACCTGGCTCACCTTCAGTACATTTTATCTCTTCTTTTCCTTCTTTATGGCCAGAAGAGCATACACAAAAAAAGCAATAGCATAAAAAGCAGAAAACCTCAAATGCAGAATTTCAGTCTTCATACTAAACCAAATAAAGATTTTGCAAAACTGTCTGTGATGTGTACATAATTGAGCAGCTGTAGCGTGAGGAGTAAAACTAATGCTTAGTTGCCTGTATCCAAAAAGAAAGCATGGTCTGTAGGAAAAGACAGTTGGAAACAATGTCTATATCAACATTTACTAGGCTGGTGGGGCGGGTGCTCCTAACATGTCTTCTCTTCTTCCTGTTGAAAAGCTGAAGACAGTGTGGTTTGGAGGGGTGATAGATTCAAACTGGTGAAAAGCAGCAAACATCTGGGCAGATTACTTGTGCTGGTGCTGCTGCTTCCTCCCTTTCTGTCGCTCTAAGGGAATAACTCCACACTGTCTGAGAAGATCAGTGCTTTCAAGAATGCCACTGTGAAAAGTAAACAGATGCAGTTAAGTCTACAGAACAGATCTTCTCAGTCTCACCTAGAAATAGACACAATTTCTGAGCGAGTTGCATTCCCTGAAATGGGACATTGGTAGCACCTTGATGCCTCAAGGCTCAAGTTCACTGGTCAAGTTCACTTAAAACTAGTTTTCCACTGGCCAGCACCTCTTCCTTTTTCTCATTACCCACCAGGAATCTCAAAACCTCCTTTTGTTATCTCTTGTCTCCCTCCAGTAGTCAAGTTCTAGGAGCTGTAGAGCTAGACTAAATCCCAAACAATAGCCTGCAGGTCCAAATGATGCCAGGTTGACTCTGTCCTTTGGCAAAAGACAAAGCAGTCCCTGAAAATAGGAACTCCATCAGAATTTGTATAAATACTTCAATAAGATTTTAATTGCTGTTATTATATGAAATATCATTAAATAAACTATGATTCAGATCTGTGATTTTAAAAAAAAACCCATAATAGGGTAAAAGGGAACAGGAAAAAAAATTCCCTGCAAAAATAACAAAAAGGACTAATGAAACTCCAAAGAGGAACAAATACCTTAGGCAGAATAGCTTAGGAAGCTGCTATGAAAATTATGCCCAAGTCTGTGCTTAGTGCAGGGATGTTATAGTGTGTCAATACTAATGTGCACGTATTGGCCATGAAATTCTTCAAACAAAACTAAAACGGGCACTACACCCTCTCCTCAACTATCCCGATTTAAAGGAAAATCAAGCTAAGCACCCAGACAACACAGGAATTACAGAATACTCCAAAATCCTACCTCACATGGATCTTGAGGAGGCTAAGACCTCAGGATTTACCACTGTACATACTGGAGGTGAGCTTAAGCACACTGCCAATAATTGTGCTTGACTCATTCATTTCTAGAATGAGCTTCAGCACATTGGTGGTACTAGTTAATTTGGATGAACCAGAGCCCCTGTGATCCTCCAGTCTCTTGTGCAAAGTCACATGCAGATGCTATTTTCAAGCATAGATTTTAATATATACGAAGAATATATAGCAGCCAGGCTGTGAGAGCATTGCCTGCTAGGCTTTAACTAGACACTGTCATCTGCAGTTCAATCTGGTCAGCAGCACAAAATCCTTTGAAGATAAGAAAAAAATGGGTTGGGTCATTTGTGGAACTATTGTTGTTTGTATTGTGCTAAGGTGAAAGGACTAACACAGGAATAACCATTACATGAACACTGATTTACTTGCAGAGGGTTGAGGCCAATAACTTTGATTCTCCATTTCAGGACAACTTAAGAGTAACACCAAAGTCAATGAATGTCCATCAGGAAAATAGAAGTTTGACTAAGAAGGGAATTACATTTAATGAGAAACCCCACAGTCTTATTTAAATGTTATTATCTCCACTGTTCCTATTTATCAATAGTATCAGTGATAGATAAAAGCATGGAGCTTACATAGTTGCAAGAGCTATTCTCTGCTGAACACATAATAAAGGTTTTCAGCAACAAGAAAAAAAATACTGAAAAGTAATTCTCACTCCATCAGGAATGAAAAAAGCAAGATGTCTTTGAAAAACTGCACAGGAGCTACACTGTATAGATTAATATGTTAAGACACTTTGATTCACTGCCCACCTGTGTTCACTGGAGCTTGTTAACTGCTTTATTTTTATTATGTATAACTGTTGGTGTGGCATCCATCTATCCTTAATTTCATTTGGCATTTCATGAGAACTAGTCAAGATATGTTTTTACGAGTCAAAATTTTGCTTTCCTGGAAATGCACAAAACTAAAATGATGAGGGCTGTACAGAGCAAAGAAAAGGGAATTATGCATTTTCTACCGCCATGGGAGTCTATTTCTACTCTCCAATCCTGTTTACTACTTATGTCTATTATCTTCTCTTTTTGTATAATGGCTCCTATTGACATTAATGGGAGGCCTGCTCCATGTAAGGAGAGAGGACAATCAAACCTTAAACCTGTTCTTAGTTTGACAGCTAAATACCTGGGTCCAGGAAATTCTACACTTTATGTCAACATGTTCCAACATCCCATTTCTAAAAAAAAAACCAGTATTTATCTATATTCTTCCCCTATTGTACAAACAAATCTCTTACACACATCTGATATTAGGTTATATACTGCAGAAATATATAAAAACTGGTGCAGAGCACAGTAGAAGCTTCACTGAAACAAGTTTGTTTCATAAACCAAACCCTCTCCCTGAAGGTGATGACCGTAGTGAAGAAAACTTAAAAAAAATATTTTAGTGAGGATATTTTTAGGAATAAAGGTTAGAGTTAGGTTCTCCATTGAAAAATAACATTTTAGACCAAAATAATCCAAAACAGGCATGCTGCAGTCATCCTCTCAGCAGCACAGTTGACATATAAGCTGTACAGTGCTGGGAGACTTCCAGCAGGATCTCCCCTTACCTAGAGTGCTAGGAAGTGTGGCTTTAATTGAAACTGTTACATTAACCAAATTTGGGAACTTTCAGGTCTCCTTTTTGCTAATCTGGCACCAATATTTTTGGTTCCTCTAACCAAAAGAGATAGGTGTGCTGTATGGGATAGCTTCCCATATAGCACACTTATCTCTCCTTTGGTTAGAGGAAGATAACTTCCTTATGGGATCTTTGGGGACAGAAGGATGTTCTCACTTGGTTTTACTAAAGGAAAATGATGGCACTCTACACGCAGGTACTCTTTTGGATAGTTTTGGTGTTAATGTTTATAAATGTTATTTCAAAGAATAAATGGCAGAAAGCAAAGATCTATTTTTTCTTTCAAACTCCAATTTGTTCAAGGTAATCCTGGCAAATCTCAAATAGTCCATTTTCCTAAGGCACCACGAACTCACCCTTAGGAATCAAATTCTCCTATACTAGACCCCTAACTGAGATGATCAACCAACATTTATATTTTATTTGTCTTGTGTAGTTACAGATCTCGCTTTTCAGTCTTTGTTATTTTATATGTATATGTGGAAGATGAGGGCTACCTTTTGAAATATCTGAGACATCCAATGGAGACAAACACAGTTTATCTGTCATTCTTCTTGTTTTTAGTCTTCAGTAACTGTAAGTCTGCAACAAAACCAGGATGCAATCAAATTTCTGAGGCTAGTTGCTAAACTAAAACACAGTAATGATTCTCACTAAACCCTTTGTTCTGACACCTGTGAACTACACCTCTTCACAGTTTAGTGTAACTGCAGGCCCATATCATCAGCCCCAGATTAATACAAATTATTATAATGCCTTCTCTTTCAGATAACCTGCAAAAATCAGAGTTAGAGAACAATGTAAAAGTAGGATCAATGCTGCTGCTCCATTGCAAGGCTACTTGCATGACATCCACATGAGAGTCAGCTAGTAACAGATCATATGTATTCAAAGATACAATAATGGATTAATAAATAGCATAAAGCAGAATGGAAGTTTAGAGAGTGATTTCTGCTCTCCAAACTAAATGACTTAGAGTTCCAGATTGAGACCAGTTGGAACAAGTAAAATATGAGTATTTTAATTTGGCTCAGAAAGGTACTTTGGTAGCAGTTGCCCACGCTTTGTAAACTTTGGTTTGCATTGTGGTTTCTTTTCTGAAGACAATAAACTGAAATATGTGGTCTGGGAGTGCACTTAATGCACACCAGCAGCAATTGGACATTCAGCCTGTGCACACTACTTTGAGGTAAACCCAAAATTTATATACCAGGGACATCAGATCCTCAGCACCAACTGTTTTGCTGTACACTTTCGTTCTTGTCTGTGTTCACTACTTCCTATCTGAAATCCACACTAATAGACATATTTTTTTATGATGCAAAATTATGTGTATCCTTAAACTTCCTAAATATGTTTCTCAGTGAGAGAACTCTGGAGATCTTTCACAGATTTGCCTTTCCTTGCCCTGTTCAGTGTAATAAGGATATTCTGTTGAAAAAATAAATATATGTGTATAGGTATGTGTATATATAAACGTATATTTCCAGGATACATTTTCCCAGCCTGTTTCTGATATTCCTCTTATTCATTCACTCTCCAAAAGCATGAATCTTACAGTATCCTTTTCCTGAATCTGTCATCATTTATCTAAGTCTATCTATATCATTAACAGATTTCAACTCCGTCAAGAAGAAAAATATTACCCTCACTTGACAGACTGGAAATTAAAACACCATTGATTTTATATGATTCACTTGAGATTATATAGGAGTTGTCTGAAGCAGCATTGCCTCTCAGTTTCCTAATGTCCATCTGATGTTCTGTCTCCTAAATCAGTTTTCAGATTCATGGTTTCTTTACCATTTGTAGGAGCTTTATATTCTCAATAATTCATATCTTTTGCTTCCAAAACCTGGACTCAATTAAAGTGGTCCTTTGATCTACTGGAAATTATGGGAATCAACATCAGTGCATATATACGTGCTGAAGAGCCACCATGCTGGATCGGGACCAGGAAAAGCAGGAGTCTGTTTGTTTTGCTGTGGAATAGTTTGGGTTGGCAAAGGGTGCAGTAAATTTGGAAGTCATGAGAACTGGAATACAGCCAATGGGGGCACCCTTGGACTCTGGGCTTCTCCTAAAAGGAGCTGTGCTTTACAAAGGCAGTGAGGGCAGCCTGTGTTTCACTGTGCATTAAGCACTGACAGTGAGCTTCATAGAGTGCCTTGTGCTGCTCCTTCAGTTCTGTAATACCAGAAACAACCAGGTGAGACTTTGCCTTTTGTGGCTGAGAACATGCCCCTACATCAAAGCAAACAGAGACCACCACACTCATTCACTGCTGCTCTTCTTGTCAGTTTTCAGCCTGCATGCCAGGTTTTTCCTTGTATAAAGCCCTGCTGGTGTGACAGTGAACATATGCTGCTAGTGTGCAATAATTGTCCTTTAGCTCCTTGTTGGCTGGATTTATTACCTAAAGTAATCATGCTGCAACAGAGGAAAAAGTAAATAAAATGTTTATGATCGTGGCAAATCTTGTTTCTCCTTTAAATATTGAAAGGGCTGAATGATCTCAATGGCCAAAAATTACTTCAAAATGTATATGTGTGTGTGTGTGTGTGTGTGTGTGTGTGTATGTTTACTTTGGCTTGGTCAACTTGATATGATTTTCACCATAAGCTTTCTCTGCAGCCAAAAATCACATTACATGAGCCAAAGCAGATAACAGACNGCCAAAAATTACTTCAAAATGTATGTGTGTGTGTGTGTGTGTGTGTGTGTGTGTATGTTTACTTTGGCTTGGTCAACTTGATATGATTTTCACCATAAGCTTTCTCTGCAGCCAAAAATCACATTACATGAGCCAAAGCAGATAACAGACACATATACTTCTGAAGTCACCATTGCCTGAATTATTGAACAGGTTTCTTCACCTCTTCTGGGCATGCATTAAGATGGGAGCTTGCCAGTGTCATCTTTTTCCAGCACATAGCATACACAAAAGCAAATGTATGTATTGTAGCACAGTAAATGTAGTGAAATAATGGGTGCTATTTCCCAAAATTTTGTCCCGCTTCCTCACCAATAAAGTATAAAAATGCACCATTTTTCCTCTTCGACAAAATAACTGGCACATCCACAAGGCAATCCAAACTTTGATTCATCAGATATCACAGAGAAGACAAAAAGACTTGGGGACTTTGTTTAATATCTCTCGTTATGGAGATCTCCAGGCAGTTTTGAAAAGAAACACCTTAGGCAGATAAATATTGTCGTGATATTTAAAAACATTGAAACAGGCTCTCCTACATCCAAGGGATGGAGGATACAACAGAAAATGAATGGACTATAGAATTACGATGCTCTAAGGAGTATGCATAGCCTGGTCCAGCACAATACTTAATTATGCTCCTACCTAAGGAACCGAATTTTTTTCTTGTTTAGTTTGCTAAATGAACCAAAAGTTGTGTGGGGTGGATCTTGTATCAACACAAAACAACTTTTAATCTTTTAACAGTTTTTATTGGTTGACCTCTTTTTTTTTTTTTTTTTTTGCTGTTCTATTTGAAAAGCTTGCACCATATGAAAAAATTCACTTAATTTTTTTCAGTCATCTTTAATTATATTTTTGCAATTCTTTTCAGTGAAACATTAATCTGAAAATGGAAAATCAAACCATTGAACTTCAAAAATATTGTAGTAAAACAGATATTGTAGCTTTTTCTGACCCTTCCCTTGGTTAAAAACCTTGTTCTGAGTTTGGGATAAGTCTATAGTCCATGACTATTTACTGCATCTCAAAGCAGATAAAACATTGCTGAAAAAAATGTTCTCCCAGGCCCAGATTTGAAAGTAAATAGCCCTACTGACACCAATAGTATTAATCACATTTTAAAAGAGGGTGCACTTCAGTCTGTTCTACCAAATGTGTGAAACATATATGTTTTACTCATCCGACAGTAGGAGACAAAAAGCTTCCAGGGGGTTAGGTGCTGTGCATTAATTAAATGTATACTGATCCATAGCCTGGGTTACATTTAAAGACTACTACTCAGCTCCTTTCTGGAGGAACAGACCTGCCAATGTGTGCCTTTATCCCAAGATTGTCAGCTGACATTCCAGTGTATTTTTCTGTCATTTGGTTGCTTAACAAAAGGACACTGCCCAGCCCTCTGGGGAACAGACTGGGACAAACACACTTTAACCTCTGTGGTTGCCTTCTGAAACCTGCAACTGACCCTTCTCCCATAAAAAACTATAAAATACTTACACAAAAGGATTAAAATAAAAGACTAATGAATATACAGAATGTCACACCTGCCACACTTGTGAATTATTGGTGTCTTAAACTTCTATAACCCAGCACTGTCAGTGACACCCTTTATTTACCCTTAAGGCACTTGGCAGCTGTTTAAATGGCTGTCTATGGCAGTTTAGTGGAAACAATAATAATACATTATAAATCAATGAAAATGAAGTTTTTGCAGTGATAATCTGATACAGATTTGCTAACATTTATATAAAATTCAATTCTGTTTGATTGCATCAGCATATGTTTCATTTCTTCCAACATTATTGATTTTGAAGCCTCTTTACCTATGTCTAAATTATTTCTGTTACAATTTTGCATTACTGTTTGGAAATAGCTTAAATCAAATGGAACCCTTTATTCAATCTTTAGCTTTGTAAAAATCTGGTTACTCAAGTAATGTGATCTTAATTTTATTTTTCAATAGAGAAGCTTTTAGAATTCCCAAATCTTCTAAATCATTTACCTGCTATGACTCCTCTGTAATTAAGTGTGTTGTTATTTCTGATAAAACCACTGAAAAACCAGGGGAAAAAATAAAATATGGGCATAATACTGAAGTGCTTAGGGTATTCAAACCAATGAATAAATCCAAGGTTTTTGTGTTGAAATGGATGTTATTAATGCAGTTAGAGCAGTGATTACTTAATATGCGCAGGCAAGGAGCTGTGTCTGTATACGTATCCAGGTGCTGTGTGTACAATAACCACGATAATAACCACGTGTGATAATAACCACGTCACAGCATCCTCTCAGATAGAAGAGCTATTGCTGCTGTTCCATTGATTTACTATAAAAATTGAGGCACAAAATCTTCTGGAATTAAGTACTTTAAATGGCTATAAAAGTGTAAATAAATAAATGACCTGGTTTTGAGATCTACAGGATACTGCTTTCCATCTTCAGCTCTTGGCTTGTATTTTATGTTTGCTCATGCAGGGCAAACCACATGCATATTGTCTGTACATGGACTTGTGTGTGCATGTGTAGGGCATCCCCTTTACCCAAATTTCACCATGTTTTTTTGCATGGCTGTGACACTTTTGGCACAAGTACCCCTCAGACATCATTTGGGATGAGAAACCTTAATATTTTCCCCTGACTTTCAAATATTGGCAATGTATCAGAAACTTTTCTTTGGAAAACATAAATTCTGTCATAAAAAAAAAAAAAAACAAACATTCTGCTTCAGCAATGTCAGAATGAATGGGGGCATATTCTCTAATTATTTGGTTTACTTTTTTGTCCTCTTAAATTTGTCAAAATAAAACTTTAAATAATAAATCTTAAAATCCAATTGATGTGAAAATAGCAACAATAATAATAACAATTATAAAATTCATTCACTTCGCTTCAAAGTACTGATACTTCATTCCTGAAACTTTAATAAAATAGCAGAATCTTACAATCCTTCATGAGATAGAATTTCTGCCTACCATGAAGGTCAAAAAGTGCTCCAGCCTGTGATTCATTGACAAAGCAGTAATAGTTGTTGTATGTAACTTTTTGGCATTCTGAATGTCTTTTACTACTTCTAACACTTCTAGTGTTTTTCCTGCTTGGGTACCTCTGCCATCACAAGTCCAGTGTCTCTTTCCAGTGGAAGGCACAGCCACGAGAAGTGGTCTCCAAACCCCACCCCCCACAGACCTGATTTAAAGAGGGAAATGAAGTTCTTCTGCTGTAATGCTGCGGTCATGGTTGCAGGCTCACAGTCCCCAAGCGAGAGGAATGGCTGGCTCCCTGAATCAGGAGCAGAACAGCCCAGTGCGGTTTCCATCAGCTTAACCTGCCCACGCCTGTGGCTGCTTCTGCTCTGTGCACAGAAACATGTTAGATACTCAGCAGGGAGAGGAGCTTGCCTAGTGAAAGGTTGGACAGTCGAAGGTTAGGGTATTCACTTCACACTTTCACATGACAGGGGATTTTAAAGCTGATTACCTGAGAACTGACAAAACAAATACAAATATAATTCCCAATTTCTTTGAGGTCCTCCTCTTTGTACCAATATAAAAACTGTGGATTTTTTTTGGATATTGGGTTTAATAGCCATAATGTACAAAAACCAAAAGCTTTTTAAGTGACTTGAAAGAATCTGTTTCTGTGAGTCAGGCTTACTCAAGTCCGCAAGTCTGCAGTGTTACTCACTGTATTTCTGTCTGGCCATTTTCCCCATGAGCCCCCAGTGGTAAGGAACTGCCCTGTTTTAACAGGCTTTGTGTACACAAGATAACACAGAAACTACCCTTTGCAACAACTGGGCCCCCAAGCTCCAGGAGGAAAACTGAGAAAACAAATTTGTGGGACAAAATCCTACCTCCCTTCAAAGCCGCTATCCATCTAAAGTCAAGGGAAAGCGTAATTAACATTTTGTGTAAGATTTCCCTTCTAAACACAAAAATGTACCCTTGAACAGTGAAGTGTGCCTCTCAGATCAGCACTTCTAGATCACAAAATCTGCCCAGCCTGGATTGCAGATTTGAAATGCTCTCGACAGTGAGAGCCTGCACCCCACAGCAACATGTGCCCAACCATGCTCACACAAGTAAACGAGGCCACCTGGGTCAGCAAAGGCGATGCTGCCTGGGTCAGCTTTCATCTACCAGCCCAAATCATCTCCCTTTACCTGCTGTGCTAGAGGTTACAGTGCCACAGTGAGGGTACTTAACAGAATAAGGAAAGTCCTCTCTTAGAAAAGCAGTAGTCTGGGGTAGAAGGAAGGTCAAGGTAAGATTCAAAGTCTGTGTGATATTACTACTTCTTAGGACCACACCTTAAACTGTATGCGAAAGACAGATTTATCCCTTTGTGGTAATCTGGGAATTGTTCAGCAAAGAAAAATGCAACTCATATCTACCCTCAACATTTCTCTGTTTTTCTGGCTTTTTCTTGTAGGAAAAAAAGTAATACCCAGAAGCCACTGCTTCTAGTCCTTCACAATTCTGTAGGTTTTATGTGTAGCTCTTGGTCGAAAAACTGCCATGGCTGGTTACAGTTTCTTTAAAGGAATGCACTTATCAAGCTCTCTACACCTAGGACACTTTTTCTCAACCTCTGCTCTTTTTTTTTTTTCCCCTTTTTCCTATTTCTCACATTCACTTTCTTACTTTCATTGCTGCCTCTTTCTCCTTTTTCAATCTTTCTCATCTAGCCTTTCCATTGTTATTCACCCTGTTTATTGCTTCAAGCAACCCTGACATACTGGACATCATCTGAAACTACAAACGACAGGATGCAATAAGCTAGAGAATAGCAGTAATCTGAGGAAAGTTCTTCATTCACTCTTTCTCCTAACTCTCTGTCTTCTTATCCTACATAGAAAATAAAAAAATCAATACCACCTCACAGGGCTTGATAAAAGTGCTGGACGAGTACAGCAGGCATGCTGGATATAGTAAATTAAAGTGATCAAAATTTTCCAGTCCACTCTGCCTATAGCCTACATAAACTAACAACCCTGTCTGCAGAATGTCTGTCATTCTAGAAGCTTTCTTTTATCTGTGTCTCTGATTACCTAGGGAATGAGTACATATAAGATATATGTGTACACATTTATCTGTATGCATATGTGTGAGAAATAGATAGGGGTAGGAATCAGCCTGTGTTTGTAACAAATATTTCCTTTTAGATGGGTAGATTTTTGAATTTACTAACATATTTTTAAGTATAAAATGTTGTGGAAATAAATGTGTTATCATCATCAGATTATATAACCAAGATTAAAATTACTGCATTGTATTTAATTTTCAATATGTCATTCCCTGTCAGGCTAGATTTTAGCCAGTGTAAATCAGCACTTAAAATACCATTTGAAGAACAGGCTTGTTACCTTTTCATGTTGTTTTTCTGGTCTAGACATAGCTTAACAATTTCCAATCAATGTCTAAAAATATATTAGGGAACTGAGAGACAAAACAGGCAGCAGGGTGATCTGGCAGTAGCAAGATACATAGACCAAATACATGAGAAACTAAATTTTCCCCTCAAAGGAAAATGTCAGTGGATGACTTAACTTCAGGAGGACATGTGTAAAGGGTGAAGTGAGACCTCATTATTTCACAATCAGAATGTCATAATGTAAAATTTCAGTGTGTCTCTAAAAGAACGTTGTTGTTGTACTGTTTCAGGCGGAATTCTATCTTTAAGAAATGGCAGAGCAGCAAATGCCTTCACCTGGATTTTTTCCTGTGTTCAACTTTCTAGGCATTTGCATTTGGTAAATTATGCCAGTTTCTGTCTTGTGTTTAAAACAACTTGCTTCTGAAGAGCTACATAAGGTTAGTAATTTGTGCAGCAGGCCATACCCCAGATTTGGGTGTCTCTGCATGCCACCACGGCTGAGTGCCAGACTGTGCTGCGAAAACCACCTACTTGTATGGATTTTTGTTCCTAAACCCATAGTGTTGATCTGGTCCTCAGAAGGCACTAAACAAAACATTTTGGAGGAAACCTGCCAGTGCACCCTAAAAAAATAAATCTTTGGCAATATGAATGTGAAAAGAAAGAGGGAAAGAAGAAATGTGGGAAGGAGGGAAGGAGTAAAGGAGTGAAGGAGGAAGGGAGTGAAGGAGGAAGGAAACAGTACAGGCTGATATCACATGGGTCACCTGTAAGGAAAACCTGAAGAGGACAACCCAGTGTCCAGAAATTTTTTTCACCGACCAGTTAAGATTGCCCTTCTCTACCAGGAAGCTCTTTCTTTTCCCTCCTCTTTCTCCCTTCTCTGTCCACTGCTTCCATTACACATCCCCTTTTCTCTTTCTGGGCTTGTACAGAGTTCCAGCCTCTTTTATCCCTCCTGCTTTGCCCCATGCCTGCCCTGGGCTAATGGGGCTAATGAGCATGCTCACTACACATCTGAGCAGTGTCATGGAGCAGCTTCAAGGTCTTGTTTCTGGCACTTTTGACTCCTTTCTCCCTTCTCGTCCTGCAATGCATGATAGTGCTGGGCTCATGAGCCTTCTTGGGATACTTTTGCCTGAGGTCTACATGCTGAACAACCTGGTCTGCACTAAAATGACAGCACCCATGCCACTTAAGCAATGTGTGGCAAAAACACAAGCAATGTATGGCTTGAGATTCTTAGACTTTATTCTAAAACTGTCACAGTATCTCTGCCTGCATTTGTGCCTGATTTTTTTTGGTGTTCAATTTTACTCACTCAATATCTTGTATCTGTATATATCGTTCTGCTTGTACCAACAATTTTCATTAATATTTAGTAGGTTATGTGCACATACAAATAGGCTCCCATCCTCAAAACATGTGCTAGGGAAAATAATAATATAATTCCAGCTGTTCAGTAAATTTTGTAAGCAAGTGTACTGGATCACTCTTGATGTTTGTCTGGGATGCTATAGCCTGTATGTGCCCATAGCAAGCACAGGGGCCAAAGAAAAACTTGGGGAAAGAGTGTAGAAGTGCAAAAAATAGGTGGTGAAACCTCTTCAGCCCTACCCCAGTCTGGAGTTTTAGGACTTTCTCCACTGGAGATAGCATCCACCTCACAGAGTTTCACAGCAAGGTGCTCAGCTCAGCAATGTCCACATTTTTGCCTAAGAAACAGATGTCTTTGTTTAGTTTTAAGCCTATTGATGCAATTTAAGGGATTGTACCCAAAGCCCCTTTCTGTCTGGAATAGTGGGTAATTGTCCCTTATTAACTTTTTCCCTGTTTTTTATTATTCCATGTGGAACTATCACATCTTGATTCTTTTCCCCCAGACAACTTTTTTTTCCAGGGGAAGTTTTAATATTTTTCATTCTTTCCTCAGGATTGTCTTTTGGTTTTATTCTGACTTATTTTCTTCACAAAGGGTATGTTCTCTGTTTGCCTTGCTACTCATGCATTTCACCAGTTATCAATGGGACTTCCAGACAAGCAAGGAAAGCACAACGTGAGCAGAAGATCATTGAGACTAGAATGAGTGCTTCATGGGTGCTCTTTCTGCTTGGTCTAAATCCCAGAAAACCCTTCAGAGTTTTGCCAGAGCATGAGCTGTGGAGGTCAACCTGAAGAAACTCAGCATTTGTCTTCCAGAGGGCAAGGAGTCCCACTAATTTTCTTCTCTTAATTTCTTTTCTTTTCAGATTAATTTTTTCTCCACAGTTTCTTTTTGCATTTCACCTCCCATTTGTTTCACTTCTCCAGATTTCCTTTTGCCCTCACACCACATGCCCAGCTCCTCTTCAGCCATCCACAGCCAGCTCTGCCCCAAGGAGAAACCAAAAGCCATCTTCACTGTGACGTTTCCTCAAACATGGAAACCCTGTAGCTGACTTTGGTGAATGGAGCAGTAATAACTGGAGCCTGTGACCCACAGCAAACCAAGAAATGTCTCCAAATGTAATTCATTCCTGTCAGCTCTCCACCGACTGACTTTCTAGCTAGTAGAAACTGGAAGGGAGTCATTGCACTCTGCCTCTTATCCACATAGAGCTGTATCTTTAGGAGATCCCATCCATTTTTAGCACCTTTCTCCATGATGTGAGGCATTGTCTAGTGAAGGCAACTGATTATGCATATAAGCAGAATTTTATTAACAATTGTGAAGAAAATGCATTTTTAGGATGTCCCATTTCTATTCCAAAATATCTCAGCAATTTTTGCTTTCATCTGTTTTGTCATTTCTTCTGAATAAGTAATTACATAATGCCATAAACTTATTTCAACTTTTTTAATTCAAAGCCATTTTAAGTTATTCAAGTAGAACAACTATATCTTTATGCCGCTATAACTTAACAGTCAAATGGATGGGTAAAAAAATTGCTCCTGGGATGAGACCCATTTGCCAAGTTTCCTTCCAGAGTAATGTTTAGACTGATGTTGTAAATCCCTATGAACAGTGGATTCGTAATGGAAGTGCTGGCACAGACTTCTAGCTGTGGCAGCTCAAATGATATTGTTAGAATAAAAAGTCACCATGTATTAAATTAGTACATAAGTATGTATTGTAGCATATGTGTTCCCCTTCTTTGTGCATGTAGCCCAGAGCTGTCTATTGGCATAAGAGCTTCTTTCCTGTTATTACCATAACCTTCTTTTCCTGCATCAAATAGCAGATAATGACAAAGATACAGCAGGAAAATAGATTTTAAATTGTGGAATATTTATTTATTTATTTTATTTGCTTTGAAGAAAATGCTGTTACTGATGGTATCTCCAAAGTATTTATGCCAGAATATGTCAAGCAAACTAGTGAGTATGGACAAATGTGATTTTCAAAAAGTGTATTAGTTGGCCAAATGCATGTGGACTTTCCCAAATATGACAAGACGTATCTCTTCAGAGCCACATTATGTCCCTGCACAATACCAAATCCCTCTTTCACAAAAGGAAGCACCAAGATTTTTCAATATGATAGTTGCAAAAACTCATGCAGGGCCAAAAGAAGCTTGTAAACATGAATGAAAAATGTCAGTGTTAATTCTAAATTCAGACCATGGCAGTTCACAAAAACTTTCAGTCACAAGCTTTTGATAATAAATATCACAAGAATGTCTACAGATCATCTGTAGTCAGAGCAGCTCTTCAAGCACAGCAGAAGCTACAGGGGTGCTGTCAAGACAGACTCAGCATTTGGGCTTTGTCATGTAACATGTTGATTTTACAAAGCCCGACACTAAGAAGATCATTCATCTTTGTTTATAATCAAATATTTTGCTTGTGTCCCTGACAAGCTGTCATGATGATACGTTGCCACATGATTATTGGCTAGTGAGATTGGCTGAAAAAGGCAGTGTCCCCACTGCTTGTGAAGCTTCTTGTGTTTCACTCTCTTCACAGTCACAGCTGAAATTTCCCTTCTCACCTACTTTCCCCGTTCCCCCTTTTCTGATGCCCACCCTCATGAGTACCACTTCTCTTGTCTTTGTGTACAGCATATTTCCCTGGCCACCTGTGCAGGGAATTGAAGAGAAATGGAAATGGAGAGAAACATCATCCAATGAGAAAGCAGTTGATTCCACCTTTCTGAGATGAATCATGAGGAAGAATGAGCTGAAATAGAGCCAAAAGGAAGGCGAAGAACACTTGCAATGACACCTAAGGAAAAGATGAAGTGATGTATATTATCTGAAAAAAAATGCAAGTGACAAACCTTGGACTCTCCAATGGCCACAGGCAGTTGGCAGACTCCTGTTTTATGTCTAACCAAGAAGTGGCAAATGTAACGCAGCCAGTATGCCTTTACATAGGAGGGAAAGCAATGCCTGCATCATAGATAACAGCAGTTTCAGTACTACCCTGTTCCCTTACATCAACAATCTCCTCTTAGAGGTCTGGCCAGCCTCACTCAGCCCATACCCCACCAGACTGAATGAACTCAAAGCTTGACACACCATCACTGCACCCAAGAATTTCACCTCCCCTTTAGGCTTAAAGCCATTCCATGCAATAGGCCAAAATCAGTGCAAACTTGAGAACATGGTGCTCCTTTGGAATAAATGGACACCTGTCCACTTGTTTGGGAGGATCAATATGTTTATTACAAAATAACTTGAAATTACTTTGAAAAATCAATATGCCAGGAAAGAGAAATGTTACATTTTCTGGCAAAAAGAAGATTGCAGGCCATTGTAAATACTTCATATAAAACTGTAGATTAGATTAAACCAAGTGAGTTTTAGTTTTTTTAAAAATTCAACAGTTATAAACTTCTGGGTGAAAAAAAAAATATCTGAAGATATGATTTTTGTGTTACAAAATTTCCAAAGTGGATTTAAAAAAATAAAATTGCTCCAATTATTATGAGTTCTCTCAGAGGTTCTCTACAGCCAA
This sequence comes from Urocynchramus pylzowi, assembly GCA_013397555.1. Lineage (NCBI taxonomy): Eukaryota > Metazoa > Chordata > Aves > Passeriformes > Fringillidae > Urocynchramus > Urocynchramus pylzowi. The sequence goes on along the minus strand of VZRH01003980.1, from coordinate 108,588 downwards.
CAAAAAGGATTACAAGTAGGACAGTGCTGCTGATGGAGTTGCAAATGATGCTTCATGAGCTGGGCTTGGCCCACATGAAGAGAGTTAGAAAAATAATAGGTTTGGTCTATGGAGCTGTAGGTTTATGACTAACAGGCACGCTGGTGTCACTGGGATGGTCCAAGTAGAAAGGCTTTTGTAGGCTAGAACTGACAGACTCGTCTGCAAGATAAGGATTGAGGAATCTCAGTTCATAAAGAGATGTCAGTGATAATTAACTTGGAGGTGTTATGCGAGATTTTTTTTATGAGAATGGAGTGCAGCTGTTGGTATTTAAACATCATTTTGTGTTGTAGAATAGCAGGATAAACTAAACATTCTAGCTTTTTAAAGGTAAGAAAATATGGTCTCCATAGTTTTGCATTTGTAGCTCCTATTATTTTGTCATTCAGCTGCAGCTTTAATTTGGCTTGGTACTTGCACCCATCAATAACTCTTATTAGACTTCAGAAAAATGATCTCTTGTCCAAAATCTCCTTTTACACAAGTCTGCAGTGTCTGCATTCATGTCCTCTCTGTGTTTGGCCTAGCAAAGGAGCTTACTGTAACATTTCCAAAAGGGCACCTTTTGGGAATGGCCAGTTCCTGTACAGCATATTTAGCAAAAATATGTCTGTGATTATTTTTGTGTAGGACTTAATTAGCTGAACTAAGTAGGGAACGAAAACCATGCTAACGTGACCCACTGTGTCCAATCAAAGCAGATATCAAATACTGGATGTACAAAGTGAACAGCTTGTGAATGAGCTGTGAACTAAAGTAGGGAAGGAGTTAATCCTCTCGCTGGCTTAGAGGAAAGATCACAGTTGCCAGCTTGTATATAGGAATTTGCAGGTTGGTGGGGCTGGGCCAGCTCTGGGGAATTAACTAATTCCTTCATCTTCTTCCAGTGTATTATAAGATGTCTGGGCTAAAGGAAGCGAAGCCTGAGACTGGTGGGGAAGAGTCAGTCAGTAAATAATGAGGATAATGCTAGAAGGAAAAGAACAAGAGAGAAGTTCTCTTAATCCTGGAGTTTCAGAGAAGTGGTCTCATTGTGGCCTTGCAGCAACTTCTGAGAATCATAGCTTCATTTTTGAATGAAGGGGAGCTTCTCTTGCTTGAAAGAGCAGGACATAAAATATTAGCTTTATTTAAGAGAGGGTTGCAACATGACACAGTACAAAAGTTTTTCTCAGCTTATAACAGTTCAGAAGCTGGCTTGGTACTGATGGCAGAAAATAAGTCTTTTCTTTTATGCATAGAAAAGAAAGCATTAGAAGATGGGATGTGTAAAAATAGTTTTCTTTCCCCATTTTTCTAACTGATAGGTCACAGATAAACTTCAAATTGTCATTGCATTGATGGTCAGATTAAAAGAGTGAGGTCCAGCCTTCCTAAGGAAGTGCAGCATGTGGCTTGTGTTCTCATTCTCTATGGCACAAACACAGTATAGAAATTTATTTAAAATACTAGAAGTAGCAACTTTAATGTGGGTAGCTTTTGCCCCTTCTGTCCTACTTTCATTTAAACCTAATTTTTATAGACCCAAATATTTAATCCCAGTTATGCTAATTTGCAATTCAGATGTTTGAGTATTTTATTGGGTTTTTGATCCTTATCACCTTCCAGATAGTTCCACCCCCTTTTTAAGAGACAGCTCATATTGAGGTCATCAACATTACTTATTTCTGATGTATTTCTTTTCCCATATATTTCTGAAGCTTTGGGGTTACAGGAGGTAGCAGAAGCTCATTCAATGGCAGATTACAGGAATGAACAAGATAGTACAACAAAGACCTGATTATGGTGAGAAGCTGTGAAAACCCAAATATCCAAATTAAGGGATGAATGCACCCTCATC
>VZRH01003980.1:81706-101706 GCA_013397555.1 Urocynchramus pylzowi | reverse complement strand
ATGTTGTGTGAAAGGTGGGGAGAGGAAATCCTGCATGCAGGATTAGTTCAGGAGAGCTTGCATTTGAATTAGATTTTGTATTATATCAGTAGTATAGAAGTGATTCTTTTCTTTGCAATATCATGCAGAAATATTGAGACATAGCCAGTCCTGCATAGGAGAAAAAATGCAGTAACTTTAGCAAAAAAAAAACTAGGGAACAAAATCGTTGTGATATTTCTTTTATTCTGAGTACTCTCTGCAGTATGTCTGGGAGAGTCAGACACTGAAGGATCCCACATTTACAGATGAAGAGGGGAAAGCATCTGGGGTTAGGAATCAGCATGACAAGGATAAGTGAGTATTTTACAGCTTTCTAGGGTTCATACATTTTCAGGATAATGCATTATTCTACTAATTTCCAGCAAGAAGCTGTGGAAAGTAGAACCTGTTTCAATGAGGTGACTACAAGTCTTCTGAGAAGCAAGTGTGCTCCAGAGTAAGGGGTTTCAGGCCAATAAAACCTTTCTAACCTGTGCCTCTTGGTGAAATACCTCAGTTATCACCGCTAGCTCTCCACACTGACCTTCCCACACAGTGCCAGTGAGTCAGCTGTCAATACAAGAAAGACATTAAACTGTTAGAGTGTCCGAAGGAGGTCCATGAGGGTGGTGAAGGCCCTTGAGGGGAAGGCATATGAGGAGCAGCTGAGGGCACTTGGTCTGTTCAGCCTGGAGGAGACTGAGGGGAGACCTCATTGCAGTCAACAACTTCTTGTGAGGGGAAGAGGAGGTGTTGGGCAGGTACTGATCTCTCTCTGTGGTGACCAGTGACAGGACCCAAGGGAATGGCCTGAAGCTGTGTCAAGGGAAGTTTAGGCTGAGTATTAGAAAAAGTTTCCTCACCCAGAGGGTGTTTGGGCACTGTCCAGAGAAGTGGTCACAGCACCAAACCTGACAGAGTTCAAGGAGCATATGGACAATGATCCCAGGCACATGGTGTGACACTTGGGGATGGTCCTGTGCAGGGCCAGGAGTTGTATTTGATAATCATTGTAGGTTCCTTCCAACTCAGCATATTCTGTGATTCTGTTACAGGCTCTAACTTATTCTACCTCTCCCATCTCCCTCTAGGAAGATTGTGTCCCCAAATAGTGTTGAAGCTTCTTCTCTTCCAACTCTTCCTTCTTTCAAGTAATGTTCTCTAACATCATATAAGGAATAGATTTCTGCTTTTCTTCATTCAAATAAAATGCTTTCCTTGGCTACTGCAAGATTAAGATGTAAAGACTTGCAGATTATGGAGCAGTAAACTTTGGGGAAGACAAAGTTGTTTGTTTATTTTTCTAAGTCTACATTTTCAAAACTCCATTTTGCACTAATTCATGGAGCTCACCAGACCTAAGTGTCAAAAGAGCACTTTCCCACCACAGGCCCAAGGACCACTCTGTCTTATCTTGAGTATTAGCCAGAGCTCTGCTTCTGACTCTGTAGCTTTGTATGCAGAAACCTTAATAGTTCAGGAGTCTGCTAGCACAATCTTTCCTTGTTTACACAACCTGCTGAGGGAAATGAAAATCTTAGTCCTCACTAAATGCTGAATTTCAAAAGAAAAAAAATAAAAATAAAAAAAAATTATTCTTGCAGCAGCTTAATTACTATATTGACACTTATGCTAAAGTATTGTGTGTTTAACCTTTGTAGTTTTTTCATGTTTAACAAATATTCCTTCATCATGTCACATCTTTCCTGACAGGACAGTGGTGGTTGAACATCCACCTGTCTAAAATGGCAATTTTACCTACATGATTCTGAAGACAGAGAAATTTTATCTGACCTTGATTCTGAAATGATGCTTTTCACCAACAAGCTTAGTGCACTCCATTCTGATGAAGACATGGGAAACCTCACTGGCTTCTGTGTAAATTCAGTATGAAAAGTTATACCAAATCTGATTGAAAAACTTCAATGTTTTGAAGTTGCAACAATAGTTGCAAGAATATGAAAGTGAGACACAAAGCATGTTTGTGTTTGCAGAAGACATCCATGCATGTCCCAGCTGTCAAGACCATCAAGACATGGAGTCATTTTCAAGCAGGCTTTGGCTGATTGCACAGGATGTCTTATAAATACCACATTTGAACACCCTGGGTCTTCTATGGCTACTATCAACTTTCTGATATTCTGGATATTTTTTCTCACTTGTGTCCTCTGGCACCCTAATCCCCAAGCTAGTGTCACTCATGGCTGTCAGTCTGTAGTGTTACAAGTTCAGCTGAGGCATGGATCTCTAATGAGATTAAGATTCATCAGTGTGGTTTTAGTCCTTTCCTTTTCTAAGGCAGAGGAACAAAATTACTCAAGATTTTTAGCAACAACTTCAAGCATTTGCTAAATATTACCTTCCCCCTTCTTCTCTAAGGAATCTGCTAATTGTAGATTTGTATACAGATTGCTAATTTGTATAAACACCTTAATGAAAAGAGAAAGTAAAAATAGCAAAAAGCATTTGATGTTTTGTTTGAAAATATATTTTCACAGAATCACAGAACATTCTGAGTTGGAAGGCACCCACAGGGGTCACCAAGTCCAACTCTTAAGTAAATGGCCCAGATGGGGATCAAACCCACAACCCTGACATTACTAGCACCATGCTCTAACCAGCCAAACTAATTCGACATATCGATTTGCATTTTTTTATGAAGTCACATATTTTTTAGCATGTGCTTTGATAATTCAGTATTTAGTTTTTCAGAGATCAAGAGAGAAGAGAATTGATGCTCCTTTCCAGAAGGACCCTTCTATCTTGGTGGAATAGGTTTTACACCTCACATAAGTAAATTACAGGACCTTGTCATTTGGGAAATGTCGCCATTTTTTGAAACTTTGGAGTAGTTAGAAAACCCAAGCTCACTGTTTTTTTACAAATGCTTATGTTAGTATGTTGAAAGATGCTAAGGAAACTTCTAGGAAGTTGTTCATGTAGGTGCATTACACCTTCTCTTTTATGTAGCAACTTCAGGACTCAGATGGGTGCATAAAAAATGGATGTCACAGAAATCTAGGAAAGGTATTTCACCCACTTTCCATAGGGAAATCAACCCCCTCCCCCAGCTACCCTGACACCCAAATCCCAGATACAGTAGCTTTGAGTGACAGCTGGATTTTGAATCCCATGGGGAGATTCTATGCCTCTTGACAGATTCATTGTGACACTGCCCAGACTGCCTGCAAACTGGCAGGCAACTCTGTTTGCCAAATGTCGACATTATCTAATTGGCATTTCAGCCCACTTCTCGTTTTTAATGGACATGGGGAAGACCCAGCCAGCAGAGTGCTGAAACAGCAGCAGCGCACTCAGGCTGCACTGGCTGCAGCCTCCCTCAGGCAGCTGCAGGATGGCACCAGAACCCAGGGTGTGGAGGCAGCTACTTTAAAGCAAAATACAGGAACTGAGGAGGAGAAATGAGACAGCAGAGGAATGGCAAATTCAGGGGTAGATTTTAACAATCAAAGCAATGTCATGTTATTGTGGTGGCTAAATAGCTTAGACCTCTTAATATAATTTATAGCAAAAGCAGCTGTCATCTTTGGAACAACAGGCTTGCCACAAACAAGAAGATTGTGTATGTATATATATATATATATACATATATACATATATATATATATACATATATAAACAGTCTTCTTGTTTGTAAAAAGTCTCCTGATGCATTATATTCAGAAACATCAAACCTTTGAATGGGTAACTTGGAATGGAGTTCACACAATAAGCCATCTGCTGAAGCAGCTGAGAGATGGCAACTCATATATTAAGGTAGCTGTCTATTCATTCATAATTGTTGCCTACATCTCAAGAAATAGATCTGTTTCTCTTTTTCATATCTATCTGCCTGGCCTGTCAGAGCAATGGTAGATTACTTTTTCTCACTGTACTAAACTGTGGTTTTCCAAATAAATTATTACACCTCTCTTGGCTTGCAGCAATAGTGTGGCAGAATGGATAAACAATTCACGCGCTTCAGTCATTGCTCTAAATCTTCATCAGACACCGTTTCAGTGGCTGCACCCTTTTATCTCAAACATGTCATTCTTAATTTCCTGTCAGAGGGTCTTTACACATTATTTCATATTGCTTTAAATGACAGAGTATACATCCATGGAAAAAACACTATACAAAATACTGCCTAGATGAGAAAAGGTCTGCTGACAGAGAGAAAACCATGAATGCTTGAAGTTTTCTTGCTGAAATTAAAATTGATACCGAATAAGATTTTTGAATCATACCACTCTAAATAAAGTATGGGGAAAAAACAATTAAAACTGTCAGATAAACGTGTGATTTGAGAGTTGGAATTAACCTACTCCAGCAATAAAGCACAGAATAAATGCGAAGAGATATGATTATGTGTATAAGCAGTGCTTTTAAAGAAAAGAGGGGGGAAATTCCCATATAAAAGTCAAAAGTTTTAAAATTTAATATATCATTTTCAATGAAATGTTTTCTTTCAATTTATGTTTCTTTAATGTTACCTTCATGTCAGTTGGTGGAGCTGGAATATTTTACATTGCACTCCTATTTGGTAAGCACAAATAAGGACTGCACTAATGATGGAGGGCACTTTTAAAGCTTAACATCAAGATAGCTTTTAACAAGCTACTGTAAAAGGATTTTCCAGTTTTAGTGAGAGTTATGACAGTATTCATCATTCTAACAATATAGTAAACATAAAGAAAAGCTTTCCTACAGTCTCAATAACATTTTCCATAATACCCCCTTCTAACTGCATGCAGGTGCATGTTTTCAGCCACTCTTCACAGTTCCTTAACAATCATTACAAATCCCACTTATCTAAACTAGTGATTAAAAACCTTTAAGGGGAAGCTGTATAATTAAAAGTAAAGTAGACATTTATTGTGTGTTTAGTGTTCCAATTTTGCTATGACCTAAGAACCATTCTCTAATTAAATTTTGTAATTCTTTCATATATTACAAGTACAATATGATAACATAGACAAAACCTAACAGCTAATTCAAAGCTTCTGTGTGCTGTTCTAAAACAATAGGTTGGATTTTTGTGATCTCCCAGTAATGCCATGATGACTTAAAACACCGCTATAAAGCAGAGGCATGGCTGCAGTGCCTGGCGAGGCACAGGGCCACTGACAGTGACGTGAGAACACACCTCTCTTGTTCAGTTTTTTATCGTTATTACTTCAGCGCTGACATCTGACCTCTTTAGCTGCCTGTGTGTACTGAAGTGCTCCTGGCTCACACCTGGCGTCGGTAATAAAGCACAGCATGCATAAATAATGAAGATATGTTTGTGAAACTTCACTAAGTGGCAACTGCCTGTGACAGAGATCCTGCTACCAGCACTTACTGCTGTAAAGGTTTGTTAATGGAGGCTGCTCAGCGGATGACAAAATGACCCAATTACAGTTTATTCCAAATGACATCAGGGTCATAAAAGGGAACAAAAGAGGTAGAAATGGCTCTGGTGGTTTGAGAATATACTGCTATGTATATTATGACATCTGCACTTTTTGCTGTCACAAGAGAACTTCATAGTCACGTAATACCTATAGAAAGCCAAGTTAAAAAGGTGACTGTTGGCTAGACAGAAAAATGATTGCTTGTGACACTCTGCTGGACATGCTTTCCAGGAAATGATCTAGTAAGAAAGTCTTTTGAGACTGGGATAGGAGAGACATTTCTCCTGTCAGATACTGGATCAGAGACTTTCCAGATGAGCAAAGGATTTCAAATTCAAGTAGTCAGTCCATTTGTAGGACAAAGTTCTCACATAAACAGTAAAGTACTTCTAGTGCAGGACCTGTCGTATTCTGATTTATTCTGAAATTTCTAGATGAGGGCTGAAACTGTGGGCCCCTGGAGGACTAGACATATGGCCCAATTTACAGAAAAGTTATTTGCTCCTAAGTGCCCCTTCCACTGGAAAAGAGGAAATGTGTGTAAATGAAAGGAGACTGAGGTTCTCCAATGAGAAATCAGCAGGCAATAAAGCGTCAGTGATTTTGAGCCACCTGCAGTTAATTTTCCATTGGTTCCAGTCATCACTCTCCATAGGGAAGGGGAAAGACTATTTAATTGGATTTCTTTTGCATTGGGACTCCACCAACACTTTGTGATGTACCAAATGCACCAGTGGGGTAAGAGAAGTTGTGTCAGGCGAACAGGAGCAGCAAGGAGAATGTGGGATCAGACCACAAGTGTCACTTGTGTGCATTCATCCAGGAAAAATGAAAATAGATCAGCTCAATTTGTTCTGAGAGACTGTGAGGCCAGTCTGGAAATCCAAGAAACACTCCTTAAAGAGTGCAAATATTTAAGGGCATATTTAATTGAGAGTGTTAATTTAGAGTCATTTTTAATCCTAGGAAGCCAAGGAAACCAAGGCCACAGAGGAGCATCACTTTGAGTACATCAGTTTTAGTTGATTGTATGAAATGCAGAGTCCCCTACTCAAAGAAAGTTTGCCAGAAATCCGCTCTGATTAATCCAGCTTCACTATGACACCTTTCCCATGTTATAGCTGAGGAAAGTGATAAGTTGTTTTCAGTGGTGTTAGCATGTCTTAATAATTCACTGCTGCCCCAGCTCAGACAATGTGCTCCCCTGCCCTATGCAGGTTTGATTTGTGAGGAATTTAATTTTTTAGGAAAACCCGTTTTCAAGAACTTGAGGGTTGGTTTGTTTGTTTTGGGTTTGGTCTCGTTGTTTTGTTTTCTTTTTTGGTTTTTTTTTTTTTTTTTTTTGCACTTCTACATACTTGCAGCAAGTATTCCATCAACTGCTGTTCTGCAGGCAAGGAGCAGGACAATAACCTGTTGCTGCATTCCTGACCACCTCACCAGCATAAAAACACATTATGAAGATATAGCAACAGATCGGTGGCTGCCTAATGTGGGAATATTCAGGTTTCCAAGGACTGCCTTTTGTGGCCACACTAAACATTTTTTGCCTATTAAGATACAGTTTTGACTTTGTCATTCAGTCTTCACCTGCGAGAAAAGATGCTTAGGGAAGGAAGCTAGGTAAACATTTGGTTACTCTTTCTTGATATAGAACACATCTTTCAACAGCCTGTGGTTCAAAGCATCCTGAGCCATAGTTTCATGTTTAATAGCCGTTTGTCAATATTTTTTTTCTGTACTAACTGTGACTGAGTTTTGAACCTACATAAGTTTTTGGCACCTATTTTATGCCAGCAATAAATCAAAATGAGCACCAAGCCTCTACAGACAGCTAGTTTAATAGAGAAACACAATTTTCTCACAATGATTGGATGCTTTCCTTGCAAAGTGTGATACTAATTGGAATACAGTAATCTTCAACCTACAGAGTTTGTTTTGGTAGAAATAATGATAAAACAAGTAGAGTCATAGTTGCCTTAATAAAAATTCATCCTACCCTTTCAATATGAAAATGGGATTTGACCCTCAATAGCTAAATAAGTTTGAGTGAGAAATTGAGCAATAATATTTTTGGACAATTAGTCTCCACTACGTTTCTTCTCCTACTAGAGGAAATTATTTGCCTTCTACCCCAGCTTCTTTCGGATGCTTCTTGGTATGTGTTACTTTATTGTGAAGTAAGATCCTTCTTACATTCCAGGAATAATTATGTGCCCTTGTAAAATCATCAAGATTAAGAAGTATGCCTTCAGGCAGTGATTCCTGCCTTAGCAAAATATGATGCAGACTTGCGTATCAATGCTTCCTTTCACCTATTAAAAGTGAATGAAAATTCTGAATAACAACCCAAAAGAAAATGTTTTTTCATTTATATTTGTGCAGTATTTCTTGGAGATATGTTTTCCATTTTGGCTTTTGTTTGTCAGCAGAAAAAGAAAGCCTGTTACTGCATAAATCCATGCTTTGAAATCCCAGCAGCCTCAATGGTATCTTATGAGATCACATCTTGAGAAGGAGATGTCTGAGAGAGAAGACCATGGGCAGTTCAGCAGTACTGCTGCTGCTGTCTCCCAGCTCCTGCTGCGAGAGACATCCCAGAGGCATCAGTGCAACTGCTAACACTCTGCAAAAGCAGAGCATATGCTCAAATTTTCTCCCAAAAACAGGTCCTCAGCAAGTAGTTGTCTTTTCTCATCCCCACTGTGTCAGTGTAGAACCGGTGTGATTGGGCAGGGGGGACACTGATGTAGTACAGCAGCAGCAACCTTTTGGAAGGGAAGCAAAATAGCAGCCCTAGCTGCTAGTCTTCTTTTCAGGAGTGTAATGGTATTTATCCAGTGCATGAAAGCTCTCAGCCTCAGCCTTCTGACAAAATTTCTATCGTAGCTAATTATATTCTCCTTATCTACAAACCTCCCATGCTTCATCTAGCTTGAGTGGGACTTTTCCAGCTGAATTTTTTTTTAGTGGAAAACTGCTGTTTTATTGAAAGCAAAGCTCTTCTGAGAAAGTGTCAACTTCAACAAAATCTGGAAAACAATTACAACTCCTTTGGTAAGGCTAAAATACCCCGCATTAACCTTTTCAGAACAGTGACTCCATTTTTCATTTTGAAATTACTCCTTCAGATTGTGTTATATTTTAAATTGAGATTAAAGACTTGGGTCTAAAATGAAATTGTTTTGAAAATGTCACTTTAAGTGATTCAATTTTATTCTGCTTCAGAAGCAAAATAAATCCTGAAATCCTGAAATTTCCTGTGAAAGGGAAAATTTGTATCCTTTGCAACTTTGCTCATTTGCTTTTGGTTCCATGCTGTGGTGCACTGCTACTATCCTCATTAAGGAAATTGATGCATATCCTCCGCATGGGATTTGTGTTTCACTCATGGTAACTGTAGCTGGGTCCCATAAAGAACCAAATTTTTCTTTTTCCCATCGCCATGAAGTCTTATGGTGAACTTCTGTATTAACATGTGTAAGACCTGTGATCTCTTGGTCTTACAAGTGAATTGCTGATACCTGTTTTGCAACTTCATATATCACAGCCTAAGCAGTGTGTCAGTCACATATTTCTGCTTTACCTATACTGAAAAAAAAGAAAAAGAGATGAACACATTCTGATGAAAAAAACTCCTGAAATGTTCACAGCTGGGTGTCCTCTGCAGAAAATGTCTAGTTTCTCCATTCAGATAACACTTCAAGTATAACTTCAGCTGCTGGAGTGAGTACCACATACCAAAGAGAGCAAGACAAAGGAAGGCTCCCAAACACAAGGATTTACAAGTTACTGAGAACTTCTGGAACTGCATGTGAAAGTAACAGAGGGCACAAAGTTAATTAATCTGCTATTTTAACAATATCATTAGTAGATGGCGCTAAACATCCTTATTTGGCTTTTGATTCTGGATGGTCATTTTGGGTAGAAACAAATAGAGAAGGTTAGTGTCAATAGAGTGAACTTTTGGTGACAATTAAGGCTGAACTTCAGATGACACAACTCCTAATGTTGTCTGCCTTACAGTATAAGGAGCATGCATAAGGTCCTTGGTACATCTGAAATAATACTCCATGGATTTTGCTCACTAATTGACACTGGAAAAGAGTAATCTTAACATCTTAACAGTCACATCAAAAATGCCATGGGAAGAACAATGCTGAAGTATTTAATAAAGTTGTCATGAAGTTCAGCTCAGTAAGTGATGTTTGCAAACACGTATCTTTCATAGATTGTCACCAGCCGAGGAGCTATCCTTGAATGCTGCTTCAGAATTACATATCCTGATTTTAAATAAATCAGGTCAGTCTACCTCTAACTGGTTCTTGCTTGAGTATTAGCTTGTGAGATTTAGGAGTATCACAGTGTCACTAGGAGTGTTATGATCCATCAAAGTATCCCTAAAGTTGTAGTACATAAACATAGGTGCAAGTATTAGAGACTATTTGCAGGAGACAGATAGAAAACCCAACACCTAACTCAGACTTCATTATTGCCTTAACTGTATTTTTCAGGTCAATTACTGCATTTTGGAGCTCTTATGCATCTGGCTGATGCATAAACTTCATCAGATAGAAATGCCATGTCTATATTTGTTATCCAACAATCAAGCACCTTTCTAGATGCTTGGAGTTGATGAAAGCTGTAGTATCTGAATACAACTTATTACAGCTCTTTGTAACAGGGGTACAAGAACTGAGGTCACCAACACTGGCAAAGAATGCCCTTACCAAGCCTTATCAGAAAACACCTATTTATCAAAGCAAAATAACTTTTGTGAAAATTCTTCTGGTTTGATACATCCTAATTAAATCACAGGTGTGGTTCTGATGGAGAGTTGCCTGTGAGGAAAGATCCCGTTAGAACTACAAGTGACCTAGGCTCCCAAGGGCAAGGATGGGATTTCTAACATCCTTTCATATCCTTGCCTTACTACCTCATAATAGAAATGGAGGTCTCTGTAACTGGTATCTTGCAGAGGAATTCTGAAACTAGCTGCTTTTTCAATCAAGTGGTTTGATGTTGCCAGCTTCCCTCAACAAGCAAGAAATATATAATGTTGGACTAAGCTTGGTTGTTTGTTTAGAACATGAAAGAATACAAACCCACACCTCACTCAAGGAAATCAGTTTTGCTAGTAAGTCTAATGGATTTCTGAACCTTTTCTCTAAAAGAATCTGATTAAACCTTCTTATGGTTCACTTCTAATACAATTTTGTCAGGTGGTCCACCTGGAAACTCTGGTACCAGCCCTTCAGCCTGAACACAGATAATACTCTAGCAGACTTTGCTAGATTGTTTCAGATAATATGCTCAGCAGTACACAGCCCAAGATTAGGTTGTCTGTGAAACTAATTTGTGTTAAACAGTTGTTTGAATGCCAAATGAAAAAATAGTTCTTCCTCTTCCTTCCCCCCTCAGAATCTCTCATACACTATTGAAATTTCCCTTAGGCCAAATTATCTTGCTGATATGGGGGGGGGAGGGACAGTTCTTCCATCCGATTTGCTGTTCATGTGGAAATGTGTAATTACTAATCAAAAATGCACTTGGATAGTAGGAAAGTAGGAAAGATTTCTTTATTCAAGTACAATTATAAACTAGCGAATTTCCAGGGGAACTAAAAAATATGCAAGTCATACCAAAGTATTGATTGCATAATAATGTGATGTCAACAGTGCAGAATAATCATGTTTGCAGGCTGGAGCTCTACATGCATTATACAGCAAAGGTTTTACCATTGAAATAGAAATATAAACTGAGCAGTAGGTATTTCTAGAAAATAAATTATTATTCACATGCTAATACCCATCTTGTACATCATGATAAAGCATTATCATCTCTCTTCTGGATTGACTAATGAAAATGTAAAATTCAGTGTTTGGAATTAAATCTGATGTGGATGACATTTAAGGTCATGAAAAGCAATCTTAGTTGTACTGAAATCTTTTAATCTTATTTGCAGATTATTCCATCAGTGGCTCCCTGGAGTTGCAAAAGGATTTTATTCTCATATCTTTATTATTTAATTGAATGTTGAAAGTGTAACATATTGTAAATTGCTCTTAATTTAAAAAAGTACCTTCTTGTCTCAACATCATCACATTTGCAGAGCTACAGGAGTACTCACTCAGAAGTATACCTGGGCAAATTCAATAGTGACATGCAAAGTGGTTGGATGTAATTAGGTAAGGAAATGACTATAGGAGGTGAAGTACATAATCATACTTAATTGCGATTCAACAGATGTTCAAAATTACTGTAACTTACACCAATCTGATGTAACAGCCAAATTTGATTCTATATTATATCAGGATGCAGTTCCCATTGAAATCAGCAGGTCCACATAATTTGGGCTGTCAGACTACTGACTTCTGTAAGCAGGAGTATATTTGGCCCCATGCAAATGCAGATTACAAGGGCATTGGTATGCTTTTCCTCATCATGGTCATCACTTTCTCTATAACCTGATGTTAACCAATGTTTAAGATGCTGCTGTTCTTCACACATCTGAAATGCCTGGACTTCCTAACCTCAAACACCTCTCCAAGGACTAAATTTTGCTTTCAGCAACTGAATTCAAGACAGGTTTCCCAACAGCCTGAGTAGCCAACCCAAGAACAGCTTCCCAGCTGGACTAACACACACCAGCACTGAAAGTCCTGTTTGTTTATGTAGGAGCCCCTCAGAGCTTGCCTTTATCCAACAAGCCTGAAGTTGAGCTCCTGTCTTCACATGGTCTGGACTGAAATTTCACTCAGCAAAGTTGTATCAACAAAGTGAAAAAATTTTTCTCACCATTTTTTTTTTTCCTCACGTTTCTCACCATTTTTTTTTTTTTTTGTTACCTCCATTCACCTCGAGGTATGATCCCTGGTTTCTGGGTTAATGTGAAGAATGTCTCTCAAATTACAGAATGAACCAACAATGTGGTAGGATTTTCCCTTTTTGCATCAAGAATACAAAGACAATGTGAACCTGGACTGCAATCATGTCCAAACACAGACTACTCAGTCTGTGTGTAAAGGCTTTACACTCAGATTTGAAGATATTTTTGAAAGACACTAGGGGGTATGGCACAAACTGTCAGTGACAGCAGAATGAGTGATGAGGCTAAGGATGGGCAAACTCCACACTTCAGTGATCTGCCATGGCAGAAGTCCCTTTGAGTAGTTACTTCAGCCACATGACACCAAGCTTTCCAGCACACCGTCTTACCTGGTCTGGTCCCTTTAGGTAGGAAAAGCCAATGGAGGAGACATACTGTGCATGTCCATTGATGTCACACTGCCTGGAAGCCAGAAAAAGCTGCAGGAGTCTTCGATATTTTGGACCACCTGCAGGGTCCCTCAGTGAGGCTACCTGTCCCTGAAACCATCTTCCTTACCTCTGCAAAGGAGCTTAGAACAGTTTTGTCTCACTACCTATTAGCACTTCTATGTGTTTCTTGTAGGAAAATGCAATTCATTTCCTGGCTAGTGCAGGACTATCTCTGGTAGGTATTTACAAAACAACAATCACAAACCAATTGTGCATAGGTAGTTAGAGAGCACCAATCACAGGCAGTTGTACCTAATGACTGATATTAGCATCATGTGTCAAATAAAAAAATCTTTCTCTGAAAACAGCAGGATCCAAACAACTTAGCTAATGAAACAGGCAATAAAGAGCACATATGTGGCACCACCTCGCCTATCCTATTTTTGACCACTAAAATAAATTATATGGATTTTAAGTACATGAAAATAACACAACAAGACTACCTGACTTGCCTGCATGTCAATGTCTTGCAGGAAGGCTTAAAAGAGAGGGGGTTTTCCTCAAAAGCAAACCCTTGGCATAAATCAGCTCTTTGGTGACAAACTAAGAGGCCAAGCTCTTCCTTTCCTGACAGGAGTGCCTGGCTTCACAGTATGGCACTGTCCAGACACATTCAATGTCTACCTTTGGAGCATGAATTAATGTCCAGTACCTGGGACATAAGAGAGTCTTAGCCCCATTCCACAATCCAGGTCATGGTGAAGCTCAGCAACCAGACTTGTGTTCCATTTAAGTGATAATCCTTGTGTTGCAGGCAGGATTTGACACACAGAAGGATGGACCTGCAGGGCAGCATTGTCATCACAACAGTCCCTACTCCTACCCCTGTGCACCTTCCCTCTCCCTTATGGAGCCTCCTCCACAACTAAATAAAATGAAGGTTATTTCAAATACAGCAACTTGCATTGGTTTATACAGAGCTGATACTGCTCTCTCATGGAAGCAGAGACAGGGAAGCAGATAAGAGGAAGCACTAGAAATGTACAGATGTAATGCACCCTTGCCAGAGAACAAAAACAGACATACCAATTGTTGTGCTGGCACAGGACAGATGTCTGGCTTACTTGTTATTAGTTTGTGGCATTGACCTGTACCAGGTGCTTTAGAGGAATATCAAAAATCATTCTGATGTTGACTCTAAAATTGCCTGCCCATCATGGAAAATTTTTCTAACCATAAGATATGAGTGGTTGGTCTCATATTTCGGGTTCATCTGCCCTCTGTTTGTGCATGTCCCTGTTCCTCTCTAGTTTAAATGTAAACCTAATATATAACCTAATGTGTAAAATTAAGAGAAACTTACCTAGTGGATTGAATTTATTGTTCTCATGAATTTAATACAGTGTCTCTGAGTCAGATTCTACATTTGGAAAATGTGCTTGTAACATATTATATAGATGCATTTTTATGCTTTGATAGCACACAAAAAATAAATATATACAAGAAATCTCCCACTATGAGGAAAGGTCTATCTTTCAACCAGAAATATTTCTCTGCACCTGACAGGGAAAACACAGCACAACTACTGTCATGGATAGGTACTGCAATCAGCTTCACAGATTGTTAAGATAATCATTTTGAAAGGAGGAATGTATGGTTGGATGTTACTTTAATATCAAGCTCTGTGTTCAGGAAGAGAATAGAGGTTTTCAGATCTACATGGGTATATCTGTACAGTTCTGTATGTGACTATGAAATGTACATACCTGACTCAATGACCTTAAAGGTCCCCTCAAAACTAAAAGATTCTATGTTTCTATACACCCAAATAAGTGCATATGCACACACACAAAAGCTGGTTCTTTTGTGATTCAGGAAACAGATTCCAAACAGGGAAGCAAAATCCTTTCTTTATTCTCACAAGGAGGGGTAAAGACAGATTCTGCAGTATCATTCCTGGTAGCAGGCAGAGGCAGACAGGGTGATTGACCGATCAATTGATTTTGATCCCAGCAATGACAGAGATTTTGTTGTAATGGTATAAAATCATGAGTTGGGAGCATCATTGTACTCCTTATGTAAATCTTTGCAAACCAAAGGTAATGCTTTATAAATTTTATCTGAGTCACTCCCTATCACCATGCCACCATTTTATACCTTTCAGTGGCGAAAAAAACACAAACCAAAACAAAACCAGCAAGTTAATAACACTGCCATTTTGTTTTACCTTAAATGAAGGAGTCAAATATGCATACTTGAAAATATGTGTTATTTTATGATCACATTATGAGCACTTTGAACTAAAAGGTGGGACTTTTATATATAAAATATATATGTAACAGATATCCAATAATGTGACACTATTGGCTGCTGGAGTTCTTAGAAAGCAAAGCAGGGAAAAATTACATATTTTTCTTTAATTTTATTAATGGTACATCCGAAGAGAGCAACACTGCCGTATCAGAAATTAGGCTTTGTGCCTTCTTCATGCCTAGAAACTTCTCAAACAAACTTTTCTTTCATTCTATTTTCAAAGAAGGGCAGTTTTAAACAGGATCCACAGGTCTGATGTATCAAAATCCTCCAAATCTTGTCCTATTACTCAGAGTATCAAGATTTTTTTATGAATCCTACCTTGTATAACCCTTCATGAGAAATAAAGGTTGTAATTTTTCATTTGCTAATTTCTGCAAACTCATTTCCAAAACACTTCTTTTATCCATAGTCACACACTGGCCTCTTCTCCCTCTATCCACGTAATCTCCCTTCCCATCATCTCTGTTTCACCTTTTTGCCCTTACCACCATTCTCTTACTACACAAGTGGCTCAGTCTCCTATCTGTTTTATCAAACTCCCCTTTTTCTTCCTTTCCTCCTTTAAAGTGCTTCTTTACCAAGTATTCATTACAGGCTGCACTTTTTTTCCTCCTCCTGATTTCTACACTTCTACACATTTCTATACATTCATCTCTGAATGATTCTAACCCAGGCTACACTATACGAACTAACACATATGGTCTGAAAAGAAACCATATTCCGGTATGTTCCCTACTTAATTTGTAAAAATTCAGAAGTTGTGGAAAAACTAAAACACCAGAAAGTTTTTCAGAGGTCTCTCTGGCCAGTAGAGTATCACAATAAGATCCAAACCCAGCAGAAATGCCAACCCTTTAAAGCTTTCGCCCATACTTAGTGCTTTCTTCTGTTTCTGCAGAGTGACATAATGGTTTACATTGAAATGCCAACATACTTATCTTGAGATTTGATGATCTTCCTCAAAGCGGACTTCAGAATTTAAATGTTTCCATGCTCCCTTATCTAACACTTTATTCTTTCTCACATTCCTGTTATTCATATGGGTGTGCAGTGTGAGTGGGCTAGCCAAAATCATTTATGGAAATGTATGCTGCCTAGTTTTCAAAAAGATTGTATTTCAGCTATCCTTATTTCAGATCTCAGCACATGGGCTATCATTTAAAACTTGCAAATACTCAGACAAACAGGGACAACTCAGCTAGCTTTGACAGTAAAGGTGGCATCACTAGCACAAACTGCATTAATGTTACATGCAAACATAAAAACACATATAGGATTTTGCAAATTATAAAAGCATTTTCAAAAGCCCTTGCATTTGGAAATATCAGATATTCTTTCTAATGGGAAGCTAGAATGACACAGAGAGAAGCTGTTTCCTAATCAGGTGCTGCCTGTACCCAAGCAGGGTAATCTAATTTACAAGTAGGTGACCTATATAGTTGATTATTTATTCAACTAATCAAATTATATTGTGTCATTTGATGCTAGGATGTACACAGTGCTGACACGATGTTATTTTTTGTCACCAGATAAGGGGAATTGATTCTAATCTATATTACTTTTGTTAGTCATCAACTCTTACACCTAAATCTGCCAAGGGAAGCATGAATGCATTTTGTGAAGTTCAATAGCACACATAACATTAGGTCATAGCAAAGATATGCATTGTTGAACCAAAAAAAAAAAAAAAAAAAAAAAAAAAAAAAAAAAAAACCAAACAAACAAACAAAAACCACAAGCAACCCAGTGTCCATCACCATTTGATCAACTATTTCTGTGTATCATTAGTGAAAGGCTGAAAGCACCCTTCTGCCCCTCTCCTACCAGTCACTGCAACAATGCATTTGCCCATTTCCACTTCTTCATTTTTGTCCTTTTGTCATCATCTGGTTTTAGGAAGATACCACCTTGGGTTAGATTGCATCTTCTGAGAAACCTTGCCTCTTGCTATCCCAAAAAGCACTGAAATCTTAAGAAAATCCTCCATCCACCTGTGTGTACTCGTAGTGCCCATCTTATAATTAATCTCAGGCCAGATGTCATAACCTGAACAAAAGACTGTCTTTTTTAAAATTTTGATTGATTGATTTCATTCTCCAACAATATCTACTGCAAGGGTCAGTGAACAATTCTGACATACCAGCTAGTGCCGAGGAACTCAGCAGTAGGGGTCTGTGCCTGAGTGCCCTAATGAGGAGCAGCAACTGAGGCCACAGCAGATCTCGGTGTTTCTCCCATCCCTCCCCGCCCTGCGTTGTTGGTTGGGGTTCATTTCAAGGAGCCCGCAGATTTTTTCAGTGAAGGGGAGGAGCAGAGTGAGGGGGTGCTGAGGACTTGGTGGGAAGGAGGAAAATTTTGTAAAATCTATAATTATGAGCCGCTTGTGGAGCAAACGGAGCCTTCTCTGCGGAGGGTTAGGGAGGGCGATGACTGTAATTGTTGCCGCTGTCGCTCTCATGGGTGGGGGGCTCTGTCCCCGATCCGGGGGCAGGAGGGAGCCGGGAACGGCGGGAGCCTGGCCGCGACTCCCAGTGTTGAAGCCGCCGGCTGTCACGGCAGCCACCTCCGCGACCCTCCCTAGGCCACAGTCGTGGGTGGGAGCTCCCGGTGGGAACCTTCCCCGGGGGAAAGCCCCGTGGGGGAGCGGCGGCCCCGCGGCTGCCGGGGCCGAGGCTGCTGGAGAGGGCACAGGAAGACAGGGAGCAATCTGCTCGCTCTGGAGAAGTTGGCGGCGGCGCAGCGGGGCACCAGGGGTGTCACCGGGGCGGCCGGGGTATCACCATGCCGGCAGCCNCAGCTCCCCGGGCTCTTCCCGGTTACCGCCGGCAGGGCAGGTCCGGTCCCGCTCGTCCCTCAGTACGGCCGCCTCTTGCTAGGATGTGCCCGGCGCTGCTCCCCCGCCCCGCTCCCCACAAAGGGTGTTGGTGGTAAGGAAAGCGCCCTCTCCCCGAGCTATGCTCCCTTGGGGCGCTGGACGGAGTGAATGCAACTTCAGCTGCCGTGGCCGCTTCCATCGCTGTCCTTCATTCCCTCTCCCCGCCTCCCCTTCTCGCCTGAAAAGAGCAAACTTGCGTTGAAATGGCACCTCGGCTCGTGCGCCAGCCTAACCAGCCCATTAAATATGATCAACGTACCGTTTTGCACGGATTGAAACCTTTCCCAGTCCTGATTGCTCCAAAGGGGAATCACGTTCTACCTCCCACCTTCCCAATCTTCATTCTCCCAGTGTACACACGCTTGTAATTACGGGTGATTGTGCTAATGCAACCCTGAGCAAAAGCATGCTGGTACTATGCAGAGGGAAGGCGAAGAAAGTACTGTTAATTTAGGGCAATGTACATGTGGATTATGTTTTTTTTTCTTGTCCACACCATCCTATAGATGTTCGTTAAACGTCAACCCAAACATCAGCGGCTCGTTTCCTAGGCTCCTTTTTTTTTTTTTTTTTTCTCCCGTGGGACTTCTTTTTTTATCCCCTTTATCGGATCACAAGGTGATTTGAAAAGAAATGATGGATCTCTTCGTGGACCAGCAAAAGGAGAGAAAGTGAGAAGTTAGTCCTGACTCTAGCCAAGGAGAATGCTTCCTGATCCCACTTCTGCCGCGATTGTTTCTTACATAACTCTCTGTATTCGCCGCAGACCGCTTCGCTTGGGGGCGGTGGGGGGGGCACCCCAGTATAATATCACGCCGGGCCTTCTCAGCACTTGAATCCCCTCTCTGAGCAGAGCTGGGCTTCGAAGCGCGATCATTAACTACGGTGATCATCACTTGGTTTCTTTTGAAGGCGGCTGAACGGTCTTTTTCCTAAGCTAAGAGGGGTTTTTTTAATTATTATTTGTTCAGATGACATTCCCTGTTCTGCTCGCCCCTGCCCCCGCGGCGTGTGCACACACACACACACACGCACACACACACACACACATTCCCCTTTTCTTTTTATCATCAGCAAATAAAGATTAGGTGGGCAGATTATAGAAAGCGTTTTCAGTCCTGTGCTGATCTTTATTCCAGAGCCTTTGTGATGATATTGATGATGATGATGGTCAAGTGGACAGTTTGATTTTTGTGTTTGGAGCTAGTTATAAAGAATCAATATTATATCAAGGGGTAACTTTCGTGATAAAGGACTTTAACCACTCTGGCTATTCATCATAAGTCTGTAGCAAGCAGATAGGTCAAAAGAAATTATATTGCACTAAAGAGTGTGTCTTCTTATCTCTCCTATACCAGGGGAATAAGGGACAAGCCGATCGATACAGTAGCTGCTGTATACTTCTTGCAATTATCAATAGCTGATTTCGTCTTTTGAGGCCTGCATCTATTAATACAAAGTAATAATAATCTTCTAAGCATATCTGTAACTAAGGCAATGAAAGTTTTTATACCTGCCGACACTATTTATATAGCTGGAATTAGTAGTCAATGTAACATCGTTTGTGTGTGTGCCTGCAGTGTGTGTGTGTGTGTGTGTATATATATATATATATATACATCTCACTTGTATTTTTCAGAAGCATGCAGATTTTTGCAAAGGGGCTAAGCCCACTAATTTTACATGTGCACAGCATTCCTACATGCACTTCCTGGAGTACCTACTGATAGACGTGTTGCAGTAAAAATACCAGGGCTTAATATATATAGCACCTATGCATCTATATGCGTGAATGACCTATATGTATGAGCTTTAATGTTTGCTGTCTTTATAATGTCCCCACAACGATGTGTATTACAAATGTTCCACAAAGTAGTTTAAATTTTTGGTTAAATTATCAGCTGTTAGGTTAAGGAACGGAAGTAGAAGGTAATTAGTTTGATACGTGTGAACATAAGCTTCTGTGTATATGAATCAATGTTTATTTAGACCCAAGGGTGTATTAAAGACCCAAGTATTAAATAAAAGGAAAA
Organism: Urocynchramus pylzowi; assembly: GCA_013397555.1. Lineage (NCBI taxonomy): Eukaryota > Metazoa > Chordata > Aves > Passeriformes > Fringillidae > Urocynchramus > Urocynchramus pylzowi. The sequence goes on along the minus strand of VZRH01003980.1, from coordinate 81,805 downwards.
GTAGCTTAAATGTTTAAGGCAAAACGTTTAGGCATAGAGGTGTTGTTGGCTGATTCTATGAATCTCATGGCGAGGCTAGTTGCTTTCCACAAAAAAAAA
>VZRH01003980.1:62126-72101 GCA_013397555.1 Urocynchramus pylzowi | reverse complement strand
AGCCAGACACCTCCTGCCCTGCAGCAGCAAAAGAGGGAAGCCTACAGCACCCGGTATTCCCAGGCGGTCTCCCATCCAAGTACTAACCGGGCCCGACCCTGCTTAGCTTCCGAGATCATGCGAGATCGGGCGCCCTCAGGGCGGCATGGCCGTAGACACCTCTCAGCCCCTCACCAGCGCTCTCCAGCCCCCCCCCCCCCCCCCCCCCCCCCCCCCCCAAGCAGGCACACGCACACTTGCTTTTATGCATCTGGGCTGCCAGGCTGCTAGTGAACAAGTGTCCAAAGCTGGAGAGATTTGGACTGTAATCCTGCTTTATTTCCACTTTGCTGTAATTTTCTTTTCGGGAGTAGGGCTGCAGGGTTTTCTTCTTCCTTTTTCTATTTTTTTTTTAAATTAGTTTTAATTTCCTTAGTAGTCCCTGGCACTGCAGTGTGCAAAGGCACACCACAGCCCATGCTGTCTTCTCCTGGACTAAGTTGAGAGCTTCCACTTAAAAGTTTTTCTTTTCCTCTTTGCATAGAGCCCGCTGCTTTCTTAGTTTCTTGCATAACCAAGCGGGATCCCAAATGTTTTCTGCTTTCTGTGTAGGCCCCTTGCTCCACTATATTATCTTCTCTCTCTCCCTCCCCCTTCGAAAAGGAAAACAAAAAAGCCCTTCTCCTGCTTTAAAACTATAATTACTCTTAAGTTGCATCTGTGAGGAGAGAAAGGCAGCAAAGTTGAAGCTTGAGGAGGATTTTGACTATTGTATCTGAACTTTACAGCCCTGAAGCTTAAGGCAGCGTGAATCCACTTCATAAGGTTAAAACATCTGTCAGACTGGGAAATTGTTAAGCCTCCCACTCGTTCCCAGGGTGTTTGGGGAGGCAGGGAGCAAGTTCCACACCGTCCAGAGCTGCTAAGAGGGCTCCTGCCACTGCTCCACGAAAACCCACTTAGGTGTTGACAATAACAGGCACACAGAGAAATGCTTCCTTCTTTCACAGTGGAGGAGAAAAGCTGTGCATTTTAATTTTTTTTTTCCCTTAGGAAACTGTGGTCATGTAAAATAAATTAATATAGACAAGCAGATAAGAATTAGTATTTTACTATGAAAGCAAAAATTGTTGAGCCCATCTCTGTTGGGTTGAGCTCTAGGTCTAAGAATTTATCATTAGCATTATAAACTTTTACATGCTCTGAATCCATTTCAATACAGGAAAATAAAACCCCACTACTTCATTATGACACTCCTGGTGAGTTAATAAATTGAAAAAAAATTGTTAAACTAGGTTTTTGTTTTGTTTTGTGAATCTTATCTATGTAGCCATGTCACCCAAGATTAGAACAAGAGATATGCTAAAAAGAAACGCTTGCATATGGTGGGTAGATTAAGGACAAAGAATCTTTTTGTCATGGAAATGTTTTTTTTTTTTCCCCTTTTTGGGGGGGTTTTGTTTTGTTTACTTCATCACATAGAATTTCTCACACTTGGTTTGTTTTGTATTGCCCTCAATGACTACATGATCAAATGAATGGATTTATTTCTGCCGAATGAGAAAGACAGTCTTTCCATCAAAAGGACTACATTGCATCCCAGTGAGGAATTTTAAAGCGTTATTATTGTGGTCCCTGAATAGCACAAAATCGGCTTTCACAGCAGCCCTAAAATGCAACAATGTAAAAATACTTCTCAGCCTTAGAGGGCTGTTATCAAAATGTATTATGTTTCCTTCTATTAAAACATATTTTAATTAATAGAGTGAAAACCTTGATGACTAACAATTAACAAGCTAAAGTTGGGTTTGCACTTTCAATTGAGAAATGTGAACAAGGTGGAGATAGGCTACAGGAGCAGAGGGCTATCTAGTGCATATTAGTGTAATGTAAATCATTTACACATTATATTAGGAAGCCTAACGATTGCCATACTTGAAAGCAATTTTATAGGCCAGATATAATGAGGGTTCCAAATCTCATGAATTAAAACACTTCTTGTCAAGTCAGTGTTCTTCGTTTCTGTTCACAGCTGTGATCAAGATATTGCTACAGTTCCTGAGTATATTTTGCAACAGGCCAAAAATAGTTCACAGAGTGCAAGAATATTTGTCATTTTAAGAAAGCAAACTGTTTAAGCAGTATTATTTCATATGTGTAGCCTTTTTGCTCATTTTGGTCCTTGTCTACAAAGGAGTTAATGCAAGGCTAAGCAAATGAAGCTTAGTATTAATTTAATGAAATCATATCACTTCAAAATAGAATGAAGTACTTAAAAATTAATGTCTGAAAAATGTAATCCTCACAGTGAAGGGACATTCATATCAACAGAGAGGAACATGGAAGTTTGAGGTGCAGGATGGAAGACAAACATTAGGCCAGGTTTTAAGTTAACTGGTCACAGCAGAACTTTCATGCTAATGTTATCACAAAAGTTTTAGAATCTAAACAAATAATTTTATAGCCAGCTTGGGCTACAGCATAGCAAAACTGCATTCAAACAGGACATTATCATAGTGGTGAGAAACTGTTGGAAATCTGAAGATAATTAGTATGTCATCAACTACAGACATACACTCAAAATTGTTTGAAATTGTTAATCAAAAGTGAAATGCTAAAAATATATTTTTAAGTAATTTTGAGAAAAAAATGTTAACAAGCAGCTGATGACCATATATTTCTTGAATAATTGCAGCGTAGAAGAGTGAGCAAAAATAGGTATTAAAACCCCCACAATCTGAGGTTGCTAAATGAGAAGATCTGCTGGAAATCATTTAAAAACAGCAGCAGCAGGACTCAGATGACTGCCTGTAGAATACAATAATCTCAGTTTCTCAGTAAATGTAACGCATTGTAATAGCTGGAATTACATTTCTAATGCACTTGCCTAATTCAACAGATTACAAATGAATCAGAATTGTAGATACAAGAAACATTCTTCAACTCCATTTAATTTTAAAATTAAACCATAGACATAGCATTTGTATTTTTAAGGTAGGGATAATAGAAAGTATTTTGTTTGTTTGTGGGGGTTTTGTTTGGGTTTTTTTTTCATTTTGGTTGGATTCTTTTGGGTTTTTTTGTTGTTGTTTTTTTTTTTGTGCTGAAAAGGGATTCTTAGAGTGTGCAAGTGAGGTTCCAGTAAGAGTGATGACAAATGGTGCTTTGGACTTCTTCATGTGAAGTTTCTGGCAAAGACGTATTATTGTTTAGCCTGAAGTGGAAGGGATACCTTGTAGTGAACTGTGTAAAGAGTTTTCTAATGTGCTTTTTCAGTCATTTTTTAAAATATTGGACCTCTTTTTTCTCCCACTCTTCAATACATACAATACAGTCTAAACTAGTTGATCTGTTTCATCTTGGTAAAGTGGGAATGGCTGTGCAGTTTTGGGCAGTTTGGTGACAGCACTTAGTATTCTTCTGGAGTGTGTACATAGACACACAGGCTCAGCTACAGCAAAGACACAGTTCAGTATGTAGCAGCCAGCCTCATGCAAGTGTGATCCAGCTGCATATAGGGAGGGTTGAAACAAATTTTGGAGGGACAATCATAGGGAGGTATGAAATTGAGGTTATTCTCTATTGCTTACACACTGTTGCATTTCAAACTTGAGAAGTCAGAAGCAGCCGTCAGCAAACATAAAACTTATGTGATTTTTGCAAATGTTTGTTCTGAGGCAAGTGTAAGAGAAGGCTTTTTGTTTTGAAAAATAAAGGCCAAATTAGTACGGCTATAAATTTTCCCTTTGATTAGAAATGGTAATTGAAACTTTATATAAATACTTTTGCCATTACAGTAGAGACTTCACGTTCAAACTATGTAACGTCTGTGTTTGTGTAATTTAAAAAATACTCTGAATTGTGTTTGCCATAGAAAAATATTTGGGATAATAAGGAAACTACAGCAATTGGCCAATTTGTTGATGTATGTGTAACAATGGAAGTAGACAAATCTGGGTCAGATTCTATCCGGTGATGCTGGTCTTGAAGTCTTACCATCTCCTGAGGCAGACATTAAGGCACTTTTTTCAGAGTGAGAGGGAGGAAATTTTCAAAGGTGTTTGTTTAAATTCTGTGTAATTAAGCTATTAATATGCATACATTTAGCTGTTGAAAATTACTTTTCCTTGCCTAAGATAGAGGAAAAGCTGCAATTCAAAAAACGTGTGGCATTAGAAAGAGTGTAAAAATAAACTAATTAATAAAGAGTATTAGTGCCATTTGAAAAATAGTCGGAGTCCTGGGAAGATTTTCTTGATATCTCTCCTTCATTTGATTTGTTGTCTGCCAAACATAGACAAGCATATCTGTTGACTATCCAGCAGCCAGGGTATGAGTCAATCACTTTTGCTGATAATAAACCAGGTCAGGCATGACATCAAAATAGTTAAGTACTGACACAGTTTCTGCAATAAAGCATATAAAAATAAATTATTTTATTATATTGTATTTGTAAAATGAGAGTAATTACCTACATTTTTTTTCCAGAGGAAGCACTAGTAAATCTAGCTCTAGCAGTACATTCATATTGAATTTTTTATATCAGTGTCAATCCTGTTTCCTTTGCACTCTTAAAATTTCCCACTAAATGTAGGGAAGGTTCTCTATTAATTCAAAAGAGGGAATTTAGGCCAAAATGTACTTTAAAGAGCTGGTTCAGTTATAGTGCTGTTAGACCTAGAGAACATTTCTTCTTATCAAGGAAATACCCTTCAAAACCATGAAAGCCAGAAAGATAGATATTGTAATGGTGATGGAAAACCATAATGCAACACATTTGAAAAATCTGTTTCTTTTGCGCTAAAAAGTGAAAAGACAGAGGATTAAAGAGAGGGGCGTTTATAATTTCCTTGCTATATTTAGGGAGCAAAAAGTGAGCATACTTGAACAATATTTATTATTATAGTGTAAGCTAAATCTTTACAAAAACCCCTTCTGAAAGCCTTATTGCCCCTTTCTAATACTGGTGCGTGTGGTGTGTTCCTCCCCCCGCACTCCCAGCTTCACCACTCTCCCCCCCAGGAATCTGAAAGCTACCACTGGTTGCAAAAGAAGCACCGAAGATATTCCCAAACTTCGGAGCCGGGGAGGGAGGCACACCCTCTGCTCGGGCAGGCTGCTGAGTGCCCGCAGCAGCCGCCGGGCCGGGCGCGGGCCGGAGCGGGCGCAGGTGGGCGCTGCGCGGCTGGGTCGCACCGCGGGCGGCCGCAGGAGCTCCGCCGGGGAATGCCGGCCAGAAGGTGGGATCGCGGAGTGCCAGAAAGCTTCCCCAGGTCTCCTCTCCCTGAGGGTGGGTAGTTAGAAGTGCTTTGACAAGGCTTGCTGATTTAACCTTTGCCTGCTTTGCCCTGCCAGGGGTGGCCACTAGATGTCAAGCTCATAATACAATTAGTACATCTGTGCAGTTGACCTTGGCAGCACGGCTTACCACTGTTCTGTTAAGTGTTAACACTGAATTTGAGTGTTAACTAGAGATCCCTCGGAGTTTGCTACTTGCTGTACAGCTTATCAAATGCCCATCTAGTTTAGCACAAGTGTTTACAGTCCTTAAAGTAGGAAAATAGGTTTTCTTTTGTGAAGCCCAGCATCTTGAGCTGCTTAATTAACCCTGCAGGTGCTGTCGTATTTTTGTTCCAGAAAATCAAAACCGACTCGTCATTCAGTGTTTCAGGAGACTCCTTCTCCTGGTGTCATTCGATAGCTTTCATTTATGAATTTGTTGATGCGCTAATATCCTCGAAGCTGGAAATGAGGAAAGCTAAAGGATTTGTCTATATTGTTACGGCTTTGCTATCCTGGGCAATACTGCTGTATATGGAATGGTGAAAGACCAAAATGACTGAGCTGCACAACTGGCATAGAACTGCTCCAGGTTTGCTCTTTCAAGTATTCCTGGTTGTGAGTAATTTTACTCAAAGGAGCCCAGAACTCATAAGTTCAGTTTTGAGATACTTAAGGGATGCAGGATTTGGTCCGCACATCGGCTCCTTGTCTTGCAAGCCTCCAAAACCAAATTTGTCCTTCTTTCTGTGCTTGTTCAGAAAGTGATTGGCTTCATTAATTCATGCAGGGTGTTAAGAGTTGTGTAGTTTAAGATGTAGTTAATTATGCACTTTTCAAGGAAACCCATGCAGAATGTCTATGGTTCTCCCTCTTTCTCCTAGTTTATTTGTTTTGGTTTGGTTTTTCAATTTTTTTTTTTTTTTTAGGATTCCCAATAAAACTCAATGCATTCCAAATAAGCTTAATTCGTACAGACACATAGACACATGCATTATTTGTACACGAATTCTGCCCAACCTGAAATTATTGTACCTATGCCATAACAGCCAACGGAGTAGCTGTTTATATGACTTTGAAAAACATAGCACAGGTCTTATTTAATATGATATCTTGCACAGATATTACAAACAATTTGTGAAGCTTGCATCTGTTCCACATCTGCGTCCACAGAGAAAAGCACCAGTGTTTGATATAGTGAAGTGCTTCGCTGCACAGATTAGAAACTGCAAATGTTTTAACCAGAGTACAGTTAGTGCCTGTGCCACAGGTGGCTGTTACTCAACAAATTCTGAGATTCAGGCTACTGAATAGATCAAACCGAGTGTGCCAGGTCAGCACCGGGTTTTGCATAGCAAGAGTGCCCTCCACTGTTCAAATCCATACTAACAGCTTTTGTGGGCTGAGAAAAAGGACAGAAAATTTTTCTTTTGAGTCTGGAATTTCTTCTACATTGTTAAACACAGTAGGGGTCTCTATTTGTCTCCTCCTGTTTCACAGCTTGGGCTCAGTATGTGATAATTCATCTTTCTTTATGGGATTCAAAGCTATCATAAAGAGTTAAAAAGAATTAATTTGCAAGAAAATAAACGTGTTCTAACAATTTAAGAAAACTTTCTTTAACAACTCCGTCAATTGTAAGAGATGATAGAGCTAAGGAAAAGGTAGTACTGTTCTTCTCCAGGATCAATATGTTTTTACAAGGCTACTGTTTCCAAATTAATATAATTTTAAAACAAATTTATGGGGGTTTTTTTTAGTATAAGTTGTTACTTTATTTGATCTGTGCTTGGGGAAAAATAAGTATTCTGATGATAGAAGTAGTAAATAATTGTCCCGTATCAGTGCACTAGACTCAGAATTTTGTTTATAATAATGCTTATTTAAATATACAAAATGCTGTGAGTTGCACTTTGAAATGATTATTGGATTTGCATGTGAGAGCATTTTATACATCTGTCTTTATAGTCAGCAGACATTTTAGCTTCAGCTGATGCTAACATATGCATTTTTTTCTGAAACTTCCTCACAATTTCTACGCTGCTTCTCAGTGTATTTTATTTTCCTGAAAGAAATTACTACATTTAGAAAATATTAATTAACTCTCCATTATAGAGCTCTGAATGTAGAAAAAATAGTAATTCATACAACACTCTTTCATGCTTTCATTTGTATTATTGTGTATAGTCAAAAAAGAAGCTTCAGAAAATATTTCAATCCCATATTTGTTGGTTTCCTATTCGTTTGAATGCTTCAGTAAGGTATCAGCAATTTAAAATATGTGCAAGCCTAAGGAAACATTGATTCTCTTACTTGATTTTACCCAAGAAAATTACACATAATTTGAGGATTCCATGACACAGAGTAACAGAAAAACAAAATACTGAATAATCAGAGATAACTTTATTGTAACAGTCCTTATTTAATATAATTGAAAAGGCTCTTTTCAGTTAATTTACTTATGTGGAACTAGAACTGATTTAAGATGGGGCAAAATGAAAAGATTCTGGAGTAAAAATTAAACACAGTATTTGGTTGGGGCTGTTTCCAGATGGGAAGCAGTTAGTCCTAAGAAAGGGGGCATTTAATAAACAGCATACATTTTAAAACTTAACCTGACTAGCATGTGATGCTTAATTTCAGTCTACACAAAAGTAGATAGCAACATTTTTGAAGCACCCATTCGTTATATTTTCCCTTCACTTCATGTAAGAAGCTCTCCTTTCACACAGAGGAGAAAGAACTATGCTAGCTATAAAAAACTCAGAACTACTAAAACCAGGTTTACAAATCCTCTGTGTGTGTAATCAGAAGTGACTTTTTTGTCTCAGCTCTGCACATTTCCCAAAGGTGACTAAAGGAGCCACGACACCCTTTGACCCGTCTCCCTTCTCCTTGGGTACTGAGGAAGCAGGCCAATACCATCCTCCTTGCTCCTGCCCAAAAAGTGTTTGGCAGGTACACTTAGTTAGGGGCACAGAGCAAAGTCTCCTGGCATCAACCCCTTGTACCCCCCTCACTGAGTCACCAGAGCAGCTGAATGGCTTCAGGTATCACCACCCCAAAGTGCCTTTATCAAAATGCCTTTGTTTGAAATTCTGTGGGCTAATTTTAGGGCCAGACCTTGGTGGTGCAAAGTGCCAGCACTGCTGGAGCCACCGTGGCTCCGTGGGCTAGTACCTGCTCAGGAGCTCGCTTCAGGTACCATCTAAAGATGCTGCCTAAGATTTTTCACCTGTTTTCACAGGGGAAGCTTGATGTGCTGTAATTCATCTTGCATCCCGTAGCAGCTTCAGATTAATCTGTTAGCTGTTAGACTACTAATGAGAAAAAGAAAATAACTGAGAGGTTATTAGTGGCTGAGATCCTGACTGCTTGACAAAACTCCCATTCAACACCTTTTGTGTAACTAAGAACTGCAAAATTCAACCCATGTCTGTAAGATTAAGCAAGTGCTCCTTTAATTCCGCCAAAGTCCTTGAAAATTTTTACTGTATCACATCCTCACTGTAACAACAAAAATTACTGTTACTCTTCAGGAAAATTTAAAGAGAAGAGATTAAGTTCTTCACTACCTAACAAATTCAATCACTTTGTAATACATGGGAAAATGAAAACAAGCTATAAAGTATAAATAAATGTGGAAAAATTCTATGTTTTCCTGCAATAGACATATCCTGTGATCAAAAAAACAATTAATTTATAGTTTAATATTTTATCATTTAACATTTTTAATATTCTGAATTAGTTTTTAAAATTTGGTATAGATTTCTGTCATTGATAAAGTGACTGAGTTTTAACAAAGAATCAAAACCAGCCTTTCATGCGGAATGCTTTCAAGCTTTACTCCTTGTTGAATTCAGTGAGGACTTACACTTCAAAAACAACAACAAATACAATGCCTTAGTGCTTTCATATCAGTTAGTATTACTGAAAGGGATGTTAGAAATTGCATTTATGAAATATGGAGGCAATGTCCATTTTTCCAGTACAGGTATACATTGCAAAATATTTATCAGTTGTTATTTTTAGTCTTTCTTGTTTTACCCTTGGAAGTGCTTGTTTGCATGGCTAGTTTGTACTGTTTCATTCCTATTAAATTCAGCATTCTTTCAGATGTGAGTAAAGACTACTCCTTTGAGTAGGACTTGTTGGATTGAGACCACAGGCTGTCATTCTGTGAAGCATCTTAGTAGCCTCAGCGTGCTGTGCAGGAAAGTACCATCACCCGTGGCAAAGCAGCACTTATTTTCATGCCATTTATGTCACCTACTTGCCTGCCTATCCAAGGAAGTGAGGATTTGAGAGAGATTAGTTTGATTTTTTAAAAAAAAAAAGCCAGAATAATTTATCCTAAATGGAAAGTACTAATGAGATCCATAGTATGTCTAGTTTGAGGTTGAACTAGAGGGAAGAAAACCCCTAGCAGCTCTTTGGCATCATTTGAAATGTTTTTCTAAAGGAGTCCTTAACTATTTCAAGGCAGATGGATAATGAGGTGAATGGACTTGGATCAGTCATTTGAAAAGAATTCTCACTATTTTTAAGGTATGGGAGTTGAGGGAAGGAGAAATGCAAAACAGAGCTGTAGATCCCCACTTAGTACAGGCAGGAGCCTTGTCCCCCTTAGACAGCACAAAACTAACCATTTATTTGCTTGAGAGCAGAGCTGAGTACTGATTATCCAAGAAATAACTATACTGCTGCATTCCTCCT
>VZRH01003980.1:37126-57126 GCA_013397555.1 Urocynchramus pylzowi | reverse complement strand
TCCTTTGTCCGCCCTTATGAAGCACCGCAAAGGAAAGCCACCAAACGTGTCAGTGTTTGAACCCAAGTCAAGCTCCGAGGATCCCTTTTTTAAACATAAATGCCGATTTTGTGCCAAGGTCTTTGGAAGTGACAGTGCTTTACAGATTCACCTCCGCTCACATACAGGCGAAAGACCTTTTAAGTGTAACATATGTGGAAACCGCTTTTCCACAAAAGGCAACCTGAAAGTTCATTTTCAGAGGCATAAAGAGAAATACCCTCATATTCAGATGAACCCTTATCCTGTTCCAGAATACCTCGATAATGTGCCGACCTGTTCTGGAATCCCATATGGGATGTCGCTGCCCCCTGAAAAGCCGGTCACAACGTGGTTAGACAGTAAACCTGTTTTACCAACTGTCCCAACTTCCATTGGGCTCCAGCTGCCCCCCACTATACCTGGTGTGAACAGTTATGGGGACTCTCCAAGTATCACTCCTATGAGCAGGTCACCCCAGAGGCCTTCTCCTGCCTCCAGTGAATGCACCTCTCTCTCTCCAAGCCTCAACACTTCTGAGTCGGGCGTTCCAGCATCTGCTGAATCCCCGCAGCCTGTTCAGAGTGGTTCATCTCTTACCAAGACAGAACCTGTCACTCTGCCTCCCACAAGCACACGGCTCGGGGACCTTTCTGCAGGTGGGCAAGTTTCTGCAGCTGCCACGTCTTCAATTCCTACAGTGGTTACAGACAGCAGTGTTGCAACAAGCCTCCCAAACCCTGTGCTTCCAGCAGTGTCTGACCAGTTTAAGGCAAAGTTTCCATTTGGTGGTCTGCTAGACTCTATGCAAACATCAGAAACCTCAAAACTACAACAGCTAGTGGAGAACATTGATAAGAAGATGACAGATCCGAATCAATGTGTCATTTGTCACCGTGTGCTTAGTTGTCAGAGTGCTCTCAAGATGCATTACAGAACACATACAGGAGAAAGACCATTTAAATGCAAAATTTGTGGACGTGCCTTTACTACAAAAGGCAATCTAAAAACACATTTTGGAGTTCATCGAGCAAAGCCACCACTTAGAGTACAGCACTCGTGTCCCATTTGTCAGAAGAAATTTACAAACGCGGTTGTTCTTCAGCAGCACATTCGTATGCATATGGGTGGGCAAATTCCTAACACACCACTACCGGAGGGTTTCCAGGATGCCATGGACTCAGAGCTTTCCTATGATGACAAGAATGTTGACACACTGAGCAACTTTGATGATGACATTGATGAAAATTCTATGGAAGAGGACCCGGAACTAAAGGACACAGCAAGTGATTCATCCAAACCCCTTATCTCTTACTCTGGGTCATGTCCTTCTTCACCACCTTCTGTGATCTCCAGTATTGCTGCTTTGGAGAATCAAATGAAAATGATTGATTCTGTCATGAACTGTCAGCAGCTGACCAGTTTAAAATCCATAGAAAATGGATCAGGGGAAAGTGACCATTTGAGCAATGACTCCTCATCAGCCGTTGGCGATCTTGAAAGCCAGAGTGCAGGCAGCCCTGCAATGTCAGAATCTTCTTCCTCCATGCAAGCTTTGTCTCCTGTGAATAGCAATAGTGAAAGTTTCAGATCAAAGTCCCCTGGTCTCAGTAACCAGGAAGAGCCACAAGAAATACAATTAAAGACAGAAAAACCAGACAGTCCACCACCCACAACTGAAAATGGCGGCGCATTAGACCTGACATCCACCAACCCGGGAAGACCGGTCATCAAAGAGGAGGCTCCTTTTAGTCTGCTGTTCCTGAACAGAGAACGTGGTAAGTTTAAAAGTACTGTTTGTAATATCTGTGGCAAGCCTTTTGCTTGTAAGAGTGCATTGGAAATTCACTACCGCAGCCATACTAAAGAACGTCCATTTGTTTGTACAGTCTGCAGTCGTGGGTGTTCCACTATGGGTAATTTAAAACAGCACTTACTGACGCACAAATTAAAAGAGCTGCCTTCTCAGTTATTTGAACCCAACTTTACTCTAGGTCCCAGCCAAAGTACTCCTAGCCTGGTCACCAGTACAGCACCTACCATGATCAAAATGGAAGTGAATGGTCACAGCAAGCCGATCTCTTTGGGTGAGGTTCCCTCGCTTCCAGCTGGAATCCAGGTTCCTGCTGCACCACAGACAGTGATGAGTCCAGGGATCACCCCTATGCTGGCACCCCCCCCTCGCCGGACTCCCAAGCAGCACAACTGTCAGTCGTGCGGGAAGACCTTCTCCTCAGCAAGTGCACTGCAGATACACGAGCGCACCCATACTGGTGAAAAACCGTTTGGTTGCACAATCTGTGGTAGAGCTTTTACCACAAAGGGGAATCTTAAGGTAAGAGGCCACATAAAACTGTAAAGGCTTGGGGAGGGGGGGTTTAAAGAGCACTACTCTTGAACTCAGCAAGTTTTAGTGCTAAGTGTTTGTCCCAAAGACAGGTGAGAAGGGAGCTTCAAGGAAATGCTTGCTGTACAGTGGTGGTCGTTATGCTACTACTGTGTAGAAGATAAGGACTGGAAAGTGGCTGTGCAATGATGTGAACTTTAATACTGGTTCCAGGTGTACATGCAGGCATGCTGTAGTTCTGACAGATGAGATGGCACACTCAGTCAGTTGATGGACATGTTCTGAGAGTTCTTATGGACCACCGATGCAAAATAACCTTGCTATAAACCAGAAACACAGAGCTTGCTCAGCTCCCTGGGTGCCTCCCCAATTTCTATATTCTATTCCACTTTGCAACCACTGTATACTAGAAAGCTTTTTCTCACAGATTTACAATAGGTTACTACAGGACTGATCACTCCTATTCCTGCCGTTTGGTTAACCATCAGGACTCAACCTGGGGAAGATATTTTAAATGTCCTTTTTAAAAATACTAAATTTAGCAAATTAATCAGTGCTTCTGACATGAGATAAAATGTGAAAACAGACAGGATGAAAAAATAAAAAAGGAAAAACCACCCATCTCCTAGTGTGAGTAATGTCCTTGGTAATCTTCAGTATGTGAGGTCTTCCAGCTTGTATGTGAAATTGTCTAACCCAAGAGAGTATGTACCCTTTAATCTTGCAACACTGTTTGTTTTTACTGAAAAGAAGCAAATGCACGTTGAAAAACTACTATGGATCTGGGTTTTCTTTGTGTGGGCTGACTGGACCTTAGAACTGTGTCCTTACTGGAATTGGGTTTTTTTTAATGCAAATGAAAAGGCATTTTTTTAAAAAAAGCAAGCACTACTCTAAGTAACAGCGTTTCAGGCTAGACACCTCACCCGAATGTGCTAACTTCGGGGTGCTTCTTGTCCCTGTTCACTCTGCAGGTTCACATGGGGACTCACATGTGGAATAACGCCCCTGCACGCCGTGGCCGACGCCTCTCCGTGGAAAACCCCATGGCTTTGCTCGGTGGCGATGCTCTCAAGTTCTCCGAGATGTTCCAGAAGGATTTGGCAGCTCGGGCCATGAATGTTGACCCCAATTTTTGGAACCAATATGCTGCAGCTATCACTAACGGACTTGCTATGAAGAACAATGAGATTTCTGTCATACAGAACGGAGGCATTCCTCAGCTCCCAGTAAGTCTAGGCGGAGGCGCCATCCCGCCTATAAGTAACCTTACCGGTGGCATGGACAAAGCTCGCACGGGCAGCAGCCCTCCCGTTGTCAGTCTGGACAAAGCAAATTCTGAGACGGGAGCAAGTCGTCCATTCACCAGATTTATTGAGGATAATAAAGAGATTGGCATAAATTAAAAGCATTCATTCCGAATAACTGTTGGACCTCTACTCGACACAACACTTGTCCTGTTCCATGTACAGCTTTTGAAGCTAAGCATTAGTTTCCTGACCTAAATGAATAGGTTCCCTTTAAAATTTTACCCATAGCAGAAATACATAACTTTGTGGCTGCTGAAAAGTTGTCTTGCAAGATCTGCATGGTACTTTTTTCAACAGTGAGTTTGACTGTTACTGAGAACTTTGAAACCTTTTATTTAACAGAAAACAAGCAAACAAACCAATTGTTTGATAACTTCATTAGAAACAGAAAAAGGCTAGTCTACATTTACTTTGTTTCTTACAAAACTTACTATCACCTGAGAAAGGGGGGCTTCATTACGGCATTGTCATACTTATTTGCTGGTTTTGTTCAAATTAGTTAGCAACTTGGACTATGTTTTTAGGAATCTTAATCTTAAATAAGTGATTTAGTACCCCAATGCTGTGTATTATTACAGTATCCTTGTCTGTAGTATTTATAATGTTAAGATTATGCGGGTAACAGACAGTATACTAGCCCCAAACTTAAATGAAGCTTTTGTACTGCAAAATACATCTGGCTATGTGATTTTTCTTTTTTCCTTTTTTTTTTTTTTCCGTAAGCAAGTTTTGTTTCACTATGAATAAGTGATTTCTTTCAATGCAGGCAGAATTGTGAAGTTTTATTGGGAAAGATAGCATGCTTTTCATGTGCAAGTACCTGTCAGTAACAAACCTTTTTTTATTTAAATATTTGTAGCTGCTATGTGGACAGTTGTTCTATTAAATGAAAAAAAAAATGTAGTGTGGATTTTAGTTCAATGATTGGAAAGCAAGTTACAGACAAACCTTAGCACCATAAATTATTCACAACATTATAAACAGTTGTGAGTAAATATTCCGTGTTATCAAAGCTGTACAATAAAAAGGTAATGTTTGTATAATGTGGTTGCAAACTCTTAATTTATACTATTGCACTTTTAGTATTTTGTATTAGGGAGGTTTGTCTATAATTTGAAACTGAACAAAGACGTCAACTATTTTATAAATAGTACTTTGACTTAAGGAATAAGGAGGAGGACCCTGCTGCAGTTTCTTGTTTTGTTTTAAGCTCAAATAATGAGAGATCTCTATCAACTAAGCAGAAAATTGCAGAGACCTGTCAGATCCTTAGGAAATATGGGGACTGCCGTTTCTTAAACGGAAATGATTCATTTAACTTTTCTATCATGCCCACTTAAAAGCATGACCACCCCGACAGAATTCTGATACATTTATCTTGGGAGTGTGATATTAATACAAGTCTAGGATAGGGGAAGGAGAACATTATGTAGGTTTAATTTTCCTGTAATCTGTTCTGTCTCTTTCACACATAACCATGAGAAAGATGCTGACTGTCTAATAATAGTGAGAACAAAAGAAGAACTTTTGGGCAGCATGAGCAGTAGTAACACACAAATGCTCTGTATTTATTTCCAACTGTCTGAATATGTTTTCAGATTGCTCCAAAGCACAATGTACTCTGATTAATCAAATATAATTTTACGTTGATTGCGTTGTTGGAATTACGCTGAATAAACAAAGGGAATGGTTCCACTCATAAGTCAAGCGGGGAATGCTGAGGAGACTGGGGCTTAATCAAAACTTGAACAGTAAATATTTTGTGTACTACCTCATTTTTGTGCATTACAAGCATGGTGGAGTTGACACTCTGAACTTCCGTCCAGCAGAATTGCTCGAGGGACATTATGGGTAGCTGGGTAACAGCGCAAGGAGTTTTAAGCCCCTGAAGAATGAATCAGACAGTGAGGTCTTCTCAGTTGAGACTGAAAAATAGGACAATCTTTCTTATAAAACAGAAACCATTACTGTAAGAGGATGGACTATTTCTGCCATCATGTAATGGAGTGAAAAGACGTTCAAAGACTTATTAGCTGTTTGTTTCTATTGGAAATGAACAATGAACTCTACAGCTCCATTTTCTACAATGATGAGATAGAGATATATAGATATAAATATATATCTATATCTGAGCAAAATTATATATCTGTAACACCTCTACAATATAACATAATTTTTTGCCACCATGTGTGGGTGGTTAAGGGTGTTTCCAAGCATTAAAGAGAAAGAAAACTGAAGTAGCTTAATGTTGCTGTATTTCAGCAATTGAATGTTTTTATTTATCTGTGTAATTTTTGGTGTGACTTTTTTTTTTGTTAGTATTTGGTACCATGTAGTATTATCTCTATTCCCTAAAGGATGTGTATGACTTTAAAAAAAAAAAAAAAAAAAAAAAAAAAAAAAAAAAAAAAAAAAAAAAAAAAGAGAAAAAAAAAAAAAAAAGAAAAAAAAAAAAAAAGAAAAAAGAAAGAAAAATAGAGAAGAAAAAATGAAAAAGGAAAAAGAGAAAAAAATATGTAAAGTGTTGTAAATAAGATGGTTGATGATGGTACAGTAAGACTGACCCCATTTTGTATTCAGGGTTAGGCCATTCCTCTCTGCATGGTGAAGAGAGACACTATTTTTATACTGTGATACCATGTAGGGCTAGGAGCCTCCCTGAAACAGCTGGGAATTGTTACCTAGATCCAATATTTTTTATTATTAAATCTTGTTGGCTTGACACATCTACTGATTGAAATGGATGTCTTAGTCTAGGTTACTATTTTTGTCATATGGAATTGAATAAAATGCAGGATGTAATATTATTTCTGAATTGCGTTCCTTGATTACTCTAATAACAGAACAAGATATGAGACTAAGGTCACTTGTGGTAGATTGGTGTCAATGACTTCTAATTGCATCTGAAAATCAGAGTAAGGTCGACACCGTATATTCAAATGTTTTTCTAATTTATATTAACAGTGCAAAGGGATAGAATTATTAAAATCTCTTTTCCAATGAAAATAAATTTTAAGAGCATTCATCCCAAGGTAGTGGAACAAAAAAAGACACCAAAAAAATATTTTGGAGGGGGGAAAACAGACTTCAGAATGACTACTGTTTCAATTTGACTGCTTTCGGAACATTTATTCTGTACTGTCTAATGAAAAAGCCTCCTTTTCAGGTTGTTTAAACATCTGCATAATATTCAGGATGCACTGCATGATAAAATTTGTGAACAAATTTATCAGGAACAGTTCAAATTCTAAAATACAAAAAGGAAAAAATTTGAAAACTCGCATCCGTTCATTCCAAATGACATAACCTATACGTTTAAATCCATGGGTTTGTTTTGTCTTTTTTTCCAATAGCCTCAATTATCAAAGCATGTCTAACTTTAACCAAATTATTTTTTCACATTGATTTAAATAAAAGTATTTACGTTCTTAAGGTTAGGCATGTGGTTACATATCTCCTGCAAAAAAGCTGTATGTTTGAGTAAACTCGAAGCTGTTATATTTCAATGGTGAATGCCTGCTGCATTTAAAACAGACAAAAGATAAATAAAAGAGAAAAATCTGTATTAATCATTTTTCAGTGGCCTTGTTATGCAGATACTGTGTTTTATAAGACGAACCCAAAGAAGGTACGAGTTTCCTCAGGTGACTCAACAACAATGATAGATTTGTGCTTTCTTCCTCCATGAAGGTCCCTGAGTCTTTCTGAGAGAAAACATGATATGCAAAACAGAAGAAAAGCATAGGAGAGCTGATAGCTATGGTTCTGTTCAAAACACAAGAGAAAAATTACTTGCTTTCCCTTCCTCCCCCCCACCCCAAAAAAGGATGAAAGCAGAATGGTATCTATTTTTAAATATGTATGGGTTATTTTTTTTATCATATGAAGACATTAAATAATAAAATATGCTACACAGATTTAAATGGTCAAAGTCTGTTGAATTACAGATGTTTAAAAAAATAGCCACATAGGAACTCTATATATGAAGAGAAAAATTGCCTGTTACGATTTTTTAAGGCGAGTGTTCCAGCAAGGCTTTCAAACTTTTCACTTCCATTTTTCCCATGAGTTATTAGAAAGAGAGCATTTATTAAATGATTGAAATAATTAAATGATTGAAATAACTTAATTCTTACCCATATTTTTTCATTTTTAATATATTAGCCTTCAATATATTATCTGTTCCCTTACCGGTTTCTTCCTTTCTCTTTTGGCAAAAGCTTTGTTTTCCCAAAGCTGCATTTGTGCTGTATTTGTGTTGCCTTTAATTTACTTCTCTGCATGTACTCTGTCGTTTGGAAGATACTGTGGTTTATTTTTTCCCTTTTTCTCTAATTCTGCAGAGGTCAAAAGAGCTGCCTGTTTTTTACGTCTATGTGTAACAGTAGCATAATGAGTGATGAAGTCTTCAGTGATGTGATCAGGTATGTGCACAGCTCACAGGATTTGCTGACAAACATGCCATTCACACTCCTCCTTCAGATGAAGGCATGAAGCTCGTTAGTGTTGCTGGTAAACGGCAGCCACAGATGGGCAGGAGGATGGAAGTCCTGATCCTAACTAAACTCTGCCTTCACTGAAGCTCTACAGCCTTTAGTGGAGATACTCCAGGTTTATTCTGGTGCAAGAGGGACTGCTTCCAGGTTCAGATGTCTTGCTTTTCCTTGCGCATTTTCAAAACAATGGCTAGCTATACCGTATTTTAAAGAAAGTCTAAGCAAAAGCATTCTGGACTTTATTTTTCAAAAGAGGGAAAAGAGAATGCATATATTTTAGTACATTCCACAGGATTATCCCAGTTTTAAAGGAGGTCCTGAAAGACGAATCTAAAAAAATATATGGCTGTGCCCCTTAAGATATAATTTGATGCCATCATATGACTATTCAGAGTATTCACATAAATGAGCAAAATAACCTGTGATTTTTACGCATATAAGTAAAAGAATGGGAGACTCTTGCTACAGCTCTGCTACACAAGGTATGCACTCACAGGGAAATGCTTCCCTTTGCAGATACGAAAGGTATCAGCCGACTTATGAAAAAAAAAATATGTTTGTGCATGTCACAGGACCAATGTATAGTACATTATTTTTTCAAAGGGAGAATGTCTCAATCAATTGACTAAGCAACAAATATGAAAGCAAACAGCTTTGGGCTGCGCCACTGACAATTTTAAGGATGTGGGCAAGTTCTTAATTAGACTAATATTTTGCTTAAGAACAACATACTTCTGGGGTCTCTGGGAAACCCCTTGCAGCATCAGCTAGCACCTTGTAGTAGTGGGATGAGTTACCCCATCAGTAAGACAGGGTAACACTTTTGTACCTACCTCACAGGGGTGTTGTGAGGAATAGTTTTATGTTTGTATAGTGTTTCAAAGATGGAAAATGCTTGGTATTATCACTGAGTTTAGAGACTTTACAGTACATGTACTATTATTTATTATTTGTACTCCAATAGTACCTATGAGCTCCAGTCAGGACTGAGAGGCCTTATCCTAAATGTTGTACACTCATCTAGTTGGGACTGATACAAAATTTTACTCAGTAAAGTTTTTCAATGGAGATATTTCATTATCAAATGGCTCTTTGATTATTATAGGGTTTAATTCAATTATTTAGGTATTTAAACTGATTATCAGTTTTAGGCTATGGCAGAGAATCATCTGGTATCACACTTTGTTTCGAGCTTATATTGATTTTCAGAAAAAGTGCACCAATTTTCTATGGATACTCTACAATCAAATCTTGCCATCAGTGGAATTCTACTATGTACTTTTTGCTATTAAAGATAAACAGTAAAATACATGTGTGTGTATACATTATTATACACCAATACATAATATATATACTATAAACATGTATGTTTTAAATTTCTTTAGCTCCTTAGATTAATTTCAAACTGTGTGTGGCATATTTTGCTCAAGAGTTGCCCATTTCAGATGCAACTTAAACATCATTAAATGGTGTTGGCTCTTGGTAAATATATAAAAGCTGGAAAACGTGACAACAAAAGACATATTGTTGCTATCATATTTATGAAGGCTTGTAAGGAAAGTGTCTAAGTCTCAAGTGTATTAAAAAACCTTCAGTAAGTCATAGAAGTCTACTTGGATTATGTTGAAATAAACTACTACATCAGAATAAGATCACTGTATATAAATATGTTACAAGGAATAAATAATTTCAAAGGTAATGCTTGCTATCATTTGGATGTTGAACAGAAAGAAATTTGTTTCCCACACTGGCAAATATAACATACAGTTAATATGTTTTTACAGGTATCTGATTTACAATACTGTGTTAAGCAGCCTCTTTAGCATCCGGTCATGTGCTAAATATATTGGCTCAATTAATTCTATTGATAGTCTTGGCTTTTTTATTTGATTGTAAGGAAAGTTTTTGGTTTAGTTTTGATTGAATTGTCATCAGTGATGTTAATTTCACTGATTTCACTCAGGCACATCATGGAGTAAACATATGAGCAACAGTGGGTGAATCTAGTCTAAAGAATGTCTCTTTTCCTTCAGGGTATTACTGACATCTTTCCATCACCCCATTCCATGCTGGTCATCAGCAAACCCAACGTAGGTTGTCGTCTTCCTTGTGTGTTGATTAGCACTATTGGCTCATCCAACTTTGTTGAACACTTGGCACTTGTTCTGCTACAATGCACACTTCATATAGGACCTATAGATACACTAACATAAGTACCATATTTAAGACAGGCTGCTGGTGGACTAAGTAAGTGAACACCTCTGCTGGAAGTTGTATGTCAGTACCTGTTGTTTGTGGTGAATAAAATGGGCACATAAAAGGATGTGGTCATCAGGAGGTTTCTATGACTTTATACTCTCAATAATGTGCTTGATATAGGAGGATTGATTTGGGTTTTGCTTTTTTAAACAATTGTTGTAAGAGCAGTTATGAACAGATACCTTTAAAAGGGGAATATACATTTTCAGGTAGGAGTTTTGCAGGAAGAAGTTCATTGGGACCTGCCTTTTTTCTGCCCATTTTCTATTAAATGACTCTTCCCAACATAGTTTTCTGGATAACTTCACAGTCAGAATTAAGTCCTTACCTAGGTTTTAATCTGCCACTATCCCATTCCAAACAGGCTTACTAAAACCAAAGGGCTTTATACTAAGACATTAGCTAATGCATCTAATGGGTAACAGAATCTATTCCCCTGTGCACTTTTGAAATTTTCTTAAAAGAAAATTCTGTTAAATCTTCAAACATTTTTTTTGTGTATCTTGTGTCATTGAATGTGATATCTATTCCAATATTTGGCAACAGTCTGGGCCACTCTGTAGTACTGTCCCTTACACTGGGTAACCCAGTTCTCCACAATTTGCCCTAAGTAATGAAATGACACATGCCAACCAGTATTACTCATTAAATGGAATTTTTTTCAATGTGTTATCATGTAACTCATTACAATAGCTGCAATTCCACTCTCAGAGAAGGTAGATTAAATGAGCCTGATAGTCTCTGCAGCCTACATATTTCCTCTTCTCCAAGCCCTACTATCTTCATGAAGCAGTTTGCCAGTATTATCTCTGTGATAATGTGTCTTCTGATTCTTTTCAGCAAAGTAGTGCTGCTGTGTTCATTTCTTTGGTTTCATTGTCTTTCTGTACATGACCATGTTCTTCACATGTTTTCTTTTAAGGTAATGTTAGATTTTTCCAGTACACACATCTGTCCTTGTATTATTTTGAGATTAATTTTTTTTTTATTTTGGGGCCAGGCCATATTGTCTCTACTCATATCTCCACCTAATTCCAATTAATTGCTTTTGCTGGGACTATGAGTAGAAGATGCTGCACAATAAAGCAAAATTCAGCACTCTGAAACTCTGAAGAATTTTAAAATGTTTGTTCAGCTGGGATTACTGCATACCCACATGTTGAACACTTGACTTTATTAACTTCAGCTCTTGGGCCTGTTATGCATGCAACTAGTTCCACTCTTAGTTCCTCTATGTCCCACTCTTAGTTCCACTATGTCTGGAAACTCTTTCAGGCTGACCTTGATTTTCCATACCTTTTAAAAATAGCAGCATATTACATTTCCGAAAAACCTGTATCATTCACTTAGTGGCTAATGTTTTCTGTGCAACAAGCAAACTGTAACAAGGAGTAATCAATTTTTGCTATTATTTCAATGGAACAACTCACATATAATGCTGAGATGGAAGGAAAGCTCAGATGAGTATAATAAGTAGCCTTTTCTTCACAAGTATCTTCATAAGTAGCTTTACCTCTATATCCCTGGTGCTAAATTGGAGAAAAAGAGATCACAGGCCACATGATTAGCAAGCAACATAAGAGACCATGGCAATAGTAGTGTTAATAGTACCAGAATGAAACACAATAGAAAACATAAGAATTTAAGATACTAGATTTTAAAAATGTACGTCGTAGGGAAACAGAACCATACCTCTATGCAATTAACGAACATGAACTTTATTTTTTTACTAGGATTGACTTACCTGCAGTCAAGAGCATCTGAGAGAAGCCAAGCAACACGTCCCTGGGTTCAACTTCTTGTTAGACTCAGGAAACACTTTTCCAAGTTCAGTTGTTAAGGCTGGAAAGTTCCTGAAACCAGAAATATCCTCCAGTCCATGTTAATGTGTATGAATGTCACAAGCAGATTTTCAGCTTACCCCTACTCCATAGTCTTAGAAAAAACCAGAATATTTTATTACTTCTAAAGCCTACCATAGGGCTCCAAAAAAGGAAGGAAAATTACCCTTAGCACATCCTGATAAGTGAAGCTGTAAAAGGACTCATCTTTTTTCTGGGCACAGATATTTTAAGATATTTTAAAAATTTCTACAGAATCACTCCTGATTTACACTCATATGGGCAAAATCAAAAGGCTGTAGTGACTGTATCATCCTTTTTTCATCAGAGCAAAACACTTGTCTCTTTTCTTAAACCATAAAATTTTTACTACACTTTTTGCGGTACAAATCACAGTACACGCTGGAACAAGCATGGTATAATCAAAGTATATCTATACTTTGGTATGTCTCAGACCTGCTCCTGTTCTAGAGGCCACCTGTCCCAGCAGAAGCTGCATCCATATAATTTCAAACTCTTTCACTCTTTTGGAAGAGGACAGTTACACTCAAAGGGAATATTGAGATTGACCCTTGCCCCCCAGATCCCTCCTGGCTATTGAATGGGAGTGTGTCTGTCAGCCTGTGTCAGACAAAGCTTCCTATGAATATGTCTGGTAGGGCAATTCCTGTCTGCCTGCCCTGGTCCTGGTCAGCTCAAGGAGATCATTAAAGCCTATGAGGACAAACATTTCTTTCCTGAGAATCAAAATGTGCTTTTAGGTGGAGTTATTTTCTATCCTGCTTTTATGTAGCTGCACATTTGAAATAACTGGAATGGCCTCTATAAGACCACTCCATTCAGCATCTTTCTCTCTTGCCATGAGGAACTTGACTTATGGTATGTGATTTAATAGGTCACATCTCATACTCCTGGGAAGCTGGGCTTCTTCCACAAGCTCTTATGTGCAAAAAGTGAATCATTCCTTGTAGGTTTTCCGAGGGGGTTCTCCAGATTCAGTGAAGCTGCCAGAACATCTTTTAACAACTGTTTATTCATTATTTTATCTAGGCATGTTATCTAGCCCACTCTTATTCCAGCATAAGAATATTATTCATGGTTATTCAGGAATAATATTTCCTGAATACTTGTGTAGACAGAGTAGTCCCTTAAGTAATGAGTTCAATTAGGCTAAGATACACTATGTAGCAATTCAATAACAAAAGTCCTGGGAGGTAGGGGGAGGAGAGGCTTGCCAATTGCTTACACACAGTATGCTGGATGACAACTAAAGACTCCGTGCTGTGGCATATTTGGCACATGCTGGCCTTCAGTTATGCCTAGCAACTCCCAAGATTTGAGCATTTCCTTACTAAGGTTTTAATCAAGGAAAAAAGTAGCATGGTGTGCAAATTAGCAAGACAACAGGCTCCATTTGAAATCTCTTTGGGGATGTTCATTCTTATAGAATACCAGCATCCAAGAAAATCAATTTATCTTCCATTTTTTCCTAAAAAATTGTCAATAGACAGTTTAATTTAGCAATTCACTACCTTGAGCACAGGGTATTGGATTCAGAACTGTAACTTCAAAAAACACTCTCAAAACTTGAAATGCATAAAATTTGACAGATTTTAATAAAGAATTACGACAGATTCAGCATTTGGTCTGCATTTTTCATTTCCACTGTTAAAACATTTAAATATTTATTCTAAGAAGATCAGTTAGTTGCATTTTAAATGGGCTAAACATTCTACCATGTACTTGAAAAACATACCTCCACTATATATTCTTTTGAGAGAATAATACATTGCAAAAATGCCTAAAAATCTCCTTTGGCTCTGCTTGTAGTCTAGTGAGATTACTCTCCCCAGTTTCCATTTCAAGTTCCTTTTGAGGAGCCTGCCCGATAAAATGTTACTCATTTTTAGAGAAAATTCCTGTAAGAATTAAAACCTACTTCAAGTCATTATGATGACTATTCAAATGAAAACAAAACCCAGAACCTAGTAACACTACATGAAAATAATATGGAATTAAAGGATTCTTGTGCCAATACTTCTGAGTCATCTGCTTTTCAAGCTCCTGGTTTTGTGATAGCAATGGGATTCTGCCTGCCAGAGCATTAAGCATTCTTCTGCAGTTTCTGAGGAGGTGACTGCCAGTCAAACCTCTTGACTGCTGCTGGGGTTAAGTCTTCAAAGGTTTGAGATATTGATAGAGATTTCTTTGCATTGATTTTTATGGAGAATGCTAAAATGCAAAGTTTCACTCAAATGCCTCAAATGAATTACTTCACTACAGTTGTCAAGCCACAGAAGCATAGGAAAACTTTGGGTAATAAAATAAGAGCCAAAAGCAGATTTCAGCTGCTGTAATCATGCCACAGCTTTAGAATTTGTGCTGGTAGGCCATTCATGGTCGACAAAGGTTAGAACTTGCCCACTGGTTTAGGATCCTTGAGACATACCATACCTGATTGCTGACTGACCCAGTAAAAGCAAGACCCTAACAGGGTATTGGAAAACAGAAAAAAGCACCTGTTTTTCCACTGCAAGACAGAGATTTGACTGTTCTCCTGAGCACCTAAAGCTGAGGTACTATAGTTTTCATGGTTAGAGCATTATGGTAGAGCTGAAACTCTGCCAGGGATTTCAATATGGATTTTTTCTGCTTTGTTTTAACTCATCTATATGCCAGTTCATTAACTTGAGGTAAGCTTTTCTCAGCTTGTATTTGACTTCTGCTATCATTATTCTTATAATTGGCTTCTGTCCATGCTATTTTGTACACTGGCAAGTTGTACTGTTCTGCTCACAGTTACATTACAAGTTACATTACAACTCAATAACTAGTTGTAATGTAACTGAAAGCATTCAGAGAAATCACAGATACCCATCACATTGGTGGTTTTATTTGTTAAGATGTCAGATACTGTACTCTTTTAAATTCTTACCTTTGGCTGAAAAGGGTAGATTTGTCTCAACTTTTTTCTTTCCATGTACGCCTATAAGTAGGGCACAGCCACTAAAACAACCAAGTACTTGGTAGCTGATTCTGTGTTCTAAAATCAAACTCTCACTAGCTTGTGCCTGAATCTGAAGTTTGTATTTCTCCCAGAGTGGTATAACCACAGTATGTAGTCCTCCATGAGTTATTTATGGTTCATATGTAGGAACTGAAACAGGTTTTTTCTTCTGAGAATGATTCAGAGATTTTAGTCACTTATTAAAATGTTGCTACCAAAATGACCAAAAAATTGTTGGTTTACATTGCAGCAAAAGCTGGAGGCAATATCTGGCATAAAGTCATGCAGGGAACCTTACTATAGCACAGAAGTAACTAAGCAGGAGACAAGAAATTTGCTTGGGAGGAAGGAAGGAAGGAAGGAAGGAAGGAAGGAAGGAAGGAAGGAAGGAAGGAAGGAAGGATCTCTTTGTATATAATGTCTTCAATGAATACAAGACAAAGGTAAACACTGTGCATATATATTTTTTGCAGAGTGCAGGCTTTTCATTAACCGTTTGATTTTGCTTATATATTTTCATACAAACCTTACCTACAATTTATTCCTTGTCTTCAGTATTTCACACTCTGAAAATCACTCATTTTTAATTATCAGCCCTGTTTTTGCCTCAACATCGAACTTCAAAGCTCTAACTGCTCCATTGACTGCTATAAATGTTGTCCTATTGCAAGTTACAGTAGTACAGTAACAAATTCTATGGGCCCATTCTGAATATATAAAATGCATCTCAGCTAAACAAAGCTCTTATCTAGGATCATCACCAGCACTTCAGGATTCATGGCCTGTGTTTTGATATCATAAAATTGGCCTTTCAGCCCTACTCACTGGTGCTCACTGTTGCTCAACTGTTGCTGCAACTGTAGTAGACTGTGTATTTTATGGATGTGTTGCAATTTGCTTTATTTTCTTTGAAGAAGCTGGGTGGACTTACTTAAGAAAATTCTTGAAATGCTGCTGAACAGATTCAGGGAGAGACAGAGGATGGGCAGACCACAGGAGTTCAGCAGAGCCATTGCAGATCTGCTCAGTTTGTATCTTTCAGAGACCAAAAGGCTGAATGAAAGGCTTGGAAGCAGATAGCTATTCCTGAGAGATGATGGCAAAAATATCATAGGGGTGTGGGAAACTCAGCAGACTTTTCTGCTTCTCAGTTAGTGAACTAGCTAGGTTGATAGTCACACCTTAAATGCTGCTAAATGTAACACAGCTGATTTTGTTCTCTCTAGCTCCTCTAAGGGTATTTTTCTACTTAAAACTTGTGTTAAAAAAAAAGCTTTTATTCAAATAAAAAGTAGCTTTTCTGAGCTGAGGTGGGGAAGAGGAGGAAGCAGGTCTGCACCAAAGCTGTAGTTGGAACAGAGCCCCATGTCTTTCTTCATACATTCAATATGGCAGTTTTCTTAGGCCACCACCAGCTCTAATAAATGCTCTCTTCCCTCATCCATTCAGCCAGGTTACAAACACAGGCAGAACCTTCTTCTGGCTTCTTCTTTTGAGCTTCTGCTGTTCCAAGTGTCTGTACATGCAGGATAAGAAGATAATGAGGAAGGCTTGCATCTGTCCTAGAGAACAGAGTGGTAAAGGAAATCTGAGATAGTGAAGCAAATGGTAAGGAATATCTACCCCCATTAGTTGGCACGGTCCATGCTCGGGCAGGAGGTGAAGGCATTTCTTCCAACACACAGCTCATTGCAGTTAACTGCCCCAAGGCTGATTTCTGACTTTGTGAAATTGTTTGAAACTAATCAGGAAATATCACTGATGGAGAGCAAGGCTTTCCTCTCCTGTGGATCCTCTCCCCATGCAGAATGGTCTGTAACTGAGCCTGTAGCTGCATTTGCTTTTATATGGTGGCAAATACAATTTCAAATAGTGATCACATACATAACTGAGAATGGGGGAGCAGGATGTTGGGAGAAGCTCATACATGTCACCTCTAAGTCTCCCTGGGTCTGGATTAGTTTCTTTAGAGGCATGATTCACATTGCTGTTACTCCCTGCTGGATGAAGTAGTGGGAATTAAAAAAAGGTTGAAATTGGATTAAATTAAAATATTAATTCTGGACAGAAGGAATGGATTTACTTAAGGGCATTGGTCAACCCTTTTCTTGCACATGTGCAATCATATTTTGTACCTGTATTCAAATCACAATGATAGATTCTAAAATTGTATTTAAAGAAAGAGCAAATAACTGTTTAACTACCCCATTTCTGAAATACCTCTATTGTCTACAATGATGATTTTGTTTTCCAATGCCACTAACACCTTAATTCAGCTGTCTGGGTTTTGCTTTATTCTGTATCCCTTGCTTATGCCACTTTTAAGATCGATATGCCTGTCTAATACTACTGAGCTNCCCCCATTTAGTTACTTCCACGGCTTGTGAACCATTATAACTCCACTTCTGCTGGTTTAATTAAATTTACCTATGGAAAACAAAGACATGAGATCTGGCAGTCAGGGAGCTCAGGGACACAAGGTGGTCTGTTACTGAATAAAGTGATGCTTGAGAGGTGCTATTCTTTATGCATCATCATGATCATCAGATAAGGAAGAATCATATGACACATTGCAAGAATGCTTTGAGGAAAGTGAAATTCAAATCCTTTCCCAACATAATCATAATGATGTAAATGTATCCCTTTATGTGATGTAAAATTGATTTTTCCTTCCTGCTAACAGCTGTACAATTTCTGTTCTGCACACATTTTTCTTCAAAACTGCCTGGTTCCCTCTGAGTACATTGTTGTTCCTTCCCTCATCCCTTCCTTAAACTCATTCATTTTTTATTTATTTTATTTGCCATCCTGACCCTTGGTAAGGTTAAAATGATTATTCAGCAGTTGTGCACTGTTGAATTACCTGTCTTTTGTTCCATGGTCTATTTTGTTGCTAGTGTATTCCATAGACGCCTTTGACTCAATTATCGCTGATATTGTTAATCTCTGGGCTACTCAAGATGAATTCCCAAACTGTATAAAGATGACATTGGTCTATTCTATTCTTAAAAGACTAATTCTTTTGACAGAAATCCAGGAAACTTCAATCTGTGAATGAATAAGGTAAAAGGACAGAGCAATGATGTGATACTTTTTATCACACTGACATTGTAACTTGATTCTATTATAACTTCTCTTAGGGATCTGATATCCTAGCCCAATAAAAAGTATGGCAGCCTTTATTTTATGTAACAAAAATCTAGCTTGTTCATGTACACTGCTGGACCTTAGCTGTCAGAATGTGGTCAAAGGAGTGCAAAGGGCTGTGCTCTGTTCTCAGAAATAACTTGTGTGCTTAGAAACATAAGGAGTCACAGAGATGTCCCATGATATGAGGAAATTTTACTGATTTACTATCTTGATAGGGGAGGGGGCAAACTATTGTGCTGCTGAGTTCTCACGGGAAAGCAGGAGTGCTGAAATAAGTGTCTCACAAGCTCACTGGACTTTTCCAGCTCTTGAACTGAAGTAAAGCCTGAGGTTTGCTTTAGAGGCTCAGTGAAAGGCCTCAACATACATTTGGGAATATGTGCTTGGATCAAAAATGCCAAGAGCAGCACCCATCAGGACCTCAGGGGAGGGGATCACTCATAAATACCACTTGCTTACAGCACTGAATGCACTCTAATAATTTTACACTATAAAGCTAAAGCACTTGAAAATTAGGTAAAAGGAGGATTTTTCCATTTGTCCCTGATGTCATTGT
Source organism: Urocynchramus pylzowi (assembly GCA_013397555.1). NCBI lineage: Eukaryota > Metazoa > Chordata > Aves > Passeriformes > Fringillidae > Urocynchramus > Urocynchramus pylzowi. The sequence goes on along the minus strand of VZRH01003980.1, from coordinate 38,142 downwards.
GGATTTAATACCATAATTTTAATGCTAAGGTGAATGTTATTAGTTTAAGCCCACCTCTCACTTTTCTCCTGTTTTTCTGGAATTCTACTCCTCAACCTCCCCATAGATAAGATTCCTGCCTATTCTATGTTTATCTGCCACATCGCTCCCTAATCCTTGTCTGCCAACTCACATCCCCCTAAGCTCTGACACTATATTCAAACCTCACACCTACTTTTATACAGGAATATCTCATTCCCTTGGCTCCACTCACACTAGTCCAGGAGAAGTCAGTTCCTTAGACCAAGATCCATTCCATTTGCAGAGCTTCCCACTGGATCTTCTGAGTGAACTAGTTATGCCTTTAGCCTGATTAGGTGGCTCGGATAGGACTTAGATACATAGCATGAAGGAGATTATTCAAAAAGGAGGATTAGACAGATAATAGCTAAATTGGCAGGGAGGCTAATCCTGTGCATGTGCAAGAGGGACAACTAGCTATCAAGGGACTTTTCCCTCTCTCATCTGTGGCTGCTGGGATAAGATAGGTGGGGAGGCCTGCAAGGCGAGGAGGGTGTGTGGAAGCAAATGGAGTTTAAGTATAGCTCTGAGTCCCTCTGTTTGCCTTCATAGCTCTCCTAAAATGGGAGTGGGCCTAACCATTGAGAGAAGGATACAGATTCTGGACTAAGAGGCATCAGTCAACTTTCAGGATCTGAAAAATAAATTGCTATGTAACATAGATATGTATCCATATGACCTTATAAGATACTTCATGTCTGTACGGCTGTTCCATCAGTCTGAAACAAATTTACTGGGCTACTATAAAATAGCTATTTCCAATGCAAGTGCAAAAACAGCCAGGGATGATCTTCTCTTCTCTTCTCTTCTCTTCTCTTCTCTTCTCCAGCAGTAGAGGTGGTAATGACATCATTAATACAGAAAAGTTTAATGTTTGGTCACAGGTACCTCAATCACTGACTTTCAGTTGGGCTAGAACACTGAGACTTGTGTTTGCCATAAGGATCATAGTCTTC
>VZRH01003980.1:11703-37056 GCA_013397555.1 Urocynchramus pylzowi | reverse complement strand
TTTTTTTTTGTTTGTTTGTTTGTTTGTTTTAAAGACTTTTCAGCTCTCTGTCTTTGACCATAGCCTCTTTTTATTTAGTGTGACTTCTTTACCAGTTGTTCTGGCAGTGTACTGATTTTATTTGTCTAATATGCTTCATCTGTAGTTTAAGGAATTACCATGGTTTGGTTATCATCATTCCATATTGATTCTAGTAGTCCTCTTTTTATCATCTTATTTTATTTCCCTTCAAAGGATGAAGTGTCTTTTGTTTTGCAACATTCTCTGCATTATTCAATCCTACTTACCTTCAAATATTCTTAAACTACCATACAAAATTGTATCTGTTAAATTTTCTTTCTTGTGTTTGGCTATAAACTAACTTGCAAGTGCAGAGGTCTCAGGTATCAGCTGTGGTATTTTCTTTTTATTGGCAATTCTTTTTGCCTTTCATATAGCTGACCATTTTACATAAGCAAAGAAAAGCTAAAAAACCCTGAGATTTCACTCTAAATTTTTAGTTAATTCGAACTGAAACAATACATGCAGTTTTAGTTTACACACTTCCATATGAGATTTCAGAGATCCTAAAAAATTAATGTTTTAATAATTTCTTCATATTTTTTTATTCTTATTCATATCAGGGCAACAAATCTAATCTTTCAGAGTATTTTAACATTTCAGTTGGCTTGAAATCAATTTTCTCTTTCCCAATTCATTCCCCACAGATCAAAACTTCACCTTTAACTTGCAAAGCCTTGCACAGTTTGACTACAAGCAGCCTTTGTGAGACAACCAGTTGCACTGGGAATGAAATAATGAAGTGAGATATGTTTATGCACTGTTTACATCACTATATGGTGCTATTTGCAGTCAAACTAGGGTTTTGAATTTTTAATACCTGGAAGAAGGACCAAAATCAAGATCTTCAGAGAGAGACAGAGATTCATGATCCAGACACATGCTCATAAGTTGGTGAGCCAAAAAGATACATGACTAAAGTTCACTAGAGTAACAAAATTACTTTCCACACATTTGAGCTTAAAGATATAATCGCATCAAAATGTATAATTAAGCTCTTGTCACTTACAAGAATGCCAGCAAGGAATAGGCCCCTATGTTAAGCTAGACTGTCATCTAAGGACCCTGTGCTGCTTGTTTTACACTATGGAAAAATAGAGGGGCTCAGTATCTCTCTTTTCACTTACTTGTGACCTTACTTTTGTGTTGTCTTCAAGGGAAGTCAACAACTTGATAAATCATCAGAACCGTTTCCTATATCACCTATTTTGTGTCCTAATCAGGTTGAATTCTCTTTAAATTGTGACAGAACTGCAAACTGGAGTGAGATCCCTGCATAAAGATAGTTTTTAAAATGTAAAACATGATGGTTTCAAATTTAAAATATGTGCCAAATGAAGCACATCAGGTTGCACTCCTTATGAGTCTCATTTACTTCTTTGCTATTTTTTCTAAATCACAAGGTCTTTGCTCATTCAAGAAATAAATATATCTAATTGTTGTGATGTGGAGAAAAGAGCTCCCATTTTTGAAGTTATCCTGACTGACAATAAAACAGCAGCTCTGCTCAGAGAAAATAGCCAAAAGCATTGTAATTATTCTGCTATTGCATTTTCTATGTGCTTGGTTTTGAACTGTAATTATTTACTTTATTTTTAGACTTGCTTATATTTACCCATGGTCAGACTTTTCTGCTTTTGTTTGACTCACATTACATCTAAACATTACTGAAATTATAAACACAACTGTGCTTCAATTACTATTTTCCTTCTTTCCTAATCAGGCTTTTTTCTTCCTTATTTTTGTGGCTCTTATTTGCTCCCCTTTACCTACTCTAGACTGTTTCAGTATTTCCTCTTTGTCTCCATGCAGCCCTGTCTCACTCTTTTTTTTGCTGTGTCCACTTCCATATAACTGTGGGCTGCCAAACAGTCTTCCTTCACTTCTTCCTACTTTTGTCTTAGAGCCTCTGAGCTGGCAAAATCACAGGAGCCCACCCACTGACTGTGGAGAGAAGCAGGTCAGCTCTCTCCACTCTCCATGCCTTGATCCTGTATGAAGGGAGAGAAGGGAAAAAAGCTCCAATGAGTTGCTTCTTTATGTGTCTTCTGTGTCCTATGCTCTCTGTCTGCCTCAATTTTGCAGCCTTCTGGAAGTATAGCTTTGTTTGGGTCACTGAGAGAGGAAAAATACTATTTAATGTATTCACACATTTCAGTGAGACCGTTAGTCTTCGGTTGGGTTGTTTTGGGATTTTCTCTACTGTTTCTAAACCAGTATTTAAGTAATATAGTATGAGGGAAGTTAGAGACTTTATTACTAATCAGAAAGCTTAAGCCATTCCCATCCACATGCAAAAACATTAAACTTGCAGTTCTTTTATTAAAAGCCAGAGATGCACCTATGCTGGTGCTGAACAAGTCAGGCCAAAGGAGGAAAAGATTAATCAATAAATTGTTCAAAACTGACTGAATTCCACAGGGTACAGGATTAAAATTAAAAATATTTTCTGATCTCAATACTCACTATACAGGAGATAATGCAATAAGGAAGAGCAGTTATGAAAGATAATGAAGTTTTTGGGGGAAAAAATGGACGAATCAGTAAAGTTAAGCCACACATGAAGTGTTGGGGTGGTTGGTATACCTGAATTTGCTTAGGGCATAGCTGAGGGCTTAGACCCAGAAGGATTTTTTACAAGCTGGCTGAAAGAGTTATTGATACAAGCCAATTTAGTTGCCCCAGTTGTGCAGGCATCTGTCAGGAGCCTTCTTGCAAAATAAACTTCTCCCTTCGTGTGTACTGTAGTGTTGGGTTGTGTTATTGTTTTTGTCATAAAGAGGCTCCTTAAAACATCAAGAATTGCTTCTAATCTGAATTACCAAAGTTCTACTCTGGGAATATATATCCAGATTACAGTATGTTACTTTTGAAGAGGAGACAGCTGTTCATGGCTGTGAAACAGATCTTTCAATATATTGGTTTTCTCCTTGTGCGGTTCACTACTCAGCCAGATTTTGGGTACAAGACAAGAGGCATACGGACAGATTTTAACTCCTGATGAAACAAGTATGTTTGAACAGGATCAGTGAAAGTGAGATTTCTGTATTTTCAGGAATGCAGAAATTAATAAATAAAAATTATCCTCTTAGAACACTTTATGAAGGAGCAGCAAAATGTGAAATTAAAATATCCTATAACGCAGTGGTCATATTTCTTTATGTGATACCTTTATTTAATTTGTAAAGTAAGGTTCAGAGGAAAAATGTATATCATTATTCAAGAATGAAAAGAAGAAAAAAAGTACATGCTCTGGAAGCCACTTCTCATATCATCATGTCATGGCTGAATTTTAGTTACCTGAGACAGGCTTCAGCAATCAAATTAAGAAGCCAGACCTCTTGAACCATATATTCCAATCATAATTGCTGTGTGCAGCCTTTTTTTTTTTTTTTTTTTTATTGGATATGCTTATGTACACATGGAAATATATATGTAGTCCAGTTGACTATAGGCTTTATATAAATATGATCTTTCTATTAGGGTTGTGGAAACCTTCTGAGGTACCTGCCAAAGGAATTAGCACAGGGACAAGGCCAGTCATCTTAACTGTTTTCTTTTTATTTCGTAGAGTGTCTCCTCAGTCTTATATTGCAGTTTAGTAAAGAGGAGTAACTGACTGCTAGGATTTACACTATAATGATATTATGATTGTATCATGTCACTTCTTATTCATCTGCCTCATAAACAGACCTAATCTCTTCCCATGTGGAATTATTTCCTGGCGTCTGATCACTTGCCTGTAAGTCCTTCCAGTTTATTGTATTTTTGCCCTGTTTTGTGAGAAGTGCTGACAGACAGTAAGCAGGATCAAAACTGAAGGGCAGCTATTAATTTGTAGGATCATATGATAAATGCCTTCTAGAAAGTGTCTTCTGTTCCATCTCTTAATACTTCCTAAAACACTTTGGTTTCATTTGTGGTGGTTTTATGTTAATTTTTAACTTATGGCTACACATTGAGCAGATGGCTTTATTTGAGCCCCACACAAGGATGACAAAGTCTTTCTCCTGAATGTTTACAGTTAATTTAGAAAAGCCCAAAACTCCCACTGAAGTCAATGGGGAAAATCAACAAGAACTGCTGAGGAAGGCTCAGAGGCTGTCAGGATGTTGCAATCTACCAACCTTCAGTATAATTTGGAAAAAAAAAAAGAAGGCAGATTCTTTTTCTGAGATATAAACTTACTAAAATGATAGTGCTAATAGCTTTCTTTTGGTAAAACTAGATGTATGTGATGTAACGATCTGTTTCTTGGAAGAGGGATGACGTAGTTAGAGAATTAAGCATTATAAATAGGTCACAAAATTATCTCCTCATTCCACAGACCAGACTGATGTAGGACAAAATTTCCACAGCTGGATGTTTCAGCATTCTTCTGGAGTCACATAGAGTCATTGGTGTTTAGCATAACTGAGAACCACATTTTATTTAGGTGACTCTGCATGGAATCAGGATCCATTTTAGTTATTCAGCTTTTGAGCTGAATAACTCTTTGTTTTCCCCTGGATCTAATGTTAATGCTGCTGAGGGTAATGACTCCTTCACACAAACCAAGGAAAAGTAACAGAGGACAGCCCAGCAGTAGGAGCAGGACCGTGAATTGGGCTGTTCCCATCACTTGCCTCCTTCTCCAGAAAACCACACACAGAAGATATACAACAGTACAGGACGTATTTCACTTAAATCTAGAAGTACGGGGTGTAAACAGCTATATGTCAGCTCAGCTTCAGTGGTGGGAAACAGGTACTGATTGGGTGCAAGGACTGATGTTTGGCACCTCTGTGGTCTTGGCTTAAATAGATACACAAAGGCATCTACAATAGGGGACTTTGCAATCCTGCCCTGAGTTAATAAATGACCAACAGTGTGTGAAGAGCTCTATATATATGCATGTCCTTGGCATTGCTGACCACATATGTGCTGAAACTCCTCTAAGATGTCCGTAATATTCCAGTAGCTCATGCAGTTCTTGTGGGAACTGTCTTTAGCATTTGAATAGAAAGCATACTGTCCTCTACCAAACTCTAGTTTTATTTTTGTATTCTGGTGCTTGGTCCCTACATTTCACTACACTTCTCAAGAGCTATTTCTTTCTGGAATGCTTTTCCATGGCAATATAAATCTATTCAGAGTAGTAAGTGGAATTTGCATGAACTTAAATTTTTGTGAAATTATCTTATCTATGCAGTTAAAATATTGCAGTTTTATGTACATATAATAATATGCATTATTGCAGGTTTTGTTGTGCAGGTACAAACTGAAGTTGTTTGTTGGAAATAATTTGGCAAAAAAAAAAGTCCTATTCTTTCTCTATCTACCTTACAAGTAATTTATGCAGATTGCTTAAATAACAACTACTTATATGCATTATATGCTAAAACAGATCTTTTCTTAAAAGTCCATTAGGGAATAAGAGAAAACCATTTCAGTTACCAATTCTGTTCTATGAGTTGATGAATAATTTGTCAGTTTTCTTTTTGCAAGCCTATATCTTCATAGATAACCATTCATCTCTAATGTGGGTATTTTTCCTGTCAAAATGTTTCTTTTGCAATGGGAATTTACTTGGGGAAAAACAGGAAATTCCATGTCCAGCTGTCATAGGTCAGTAAACACTGAAAGAAAAGAAAACCTTTCTGTGAGGCTTTTGGTTTCTTATATTGACATGGCTAGATTGGGAGAAATCCTTTAAAATCTTACTAAGGGTAAGAAAAAAACCAACATGTCAACTTTTCAGACCAAAGAAATTCCATCAATATTTACAACATACATGAACCAACAGTAGCTCAGTGATAAAACTGCAGCTGCATGATCCAGCTAGGTTGTGAATAATCAGGAGGCTACTGAGAAAGGTTTTGTCTAGTTCCTCTGGTTGTCTCTTGAGTAAGAGTCTCACACAGTAGTCTGTCCATTCCCTTACACATAGTAGTGTTGTCTAAACTAAGAAGAACAAGAAGCATCAAGAAATGTTAAACAACGGATTGAAGTCATGATAATTTCTTTTGAACGCTTGCATCTAAAGAAACCAGATGGAAAAATCTGATCTGGCTGTGACTAGTCCAAGAGGTTGTGAACATGCTTGTTTTGATTCATATTTCTGGCCAAGATGACAAGAAGTGGCATTTTACTCGGACAAAAGAGGCTTGATCCTGTCTCCCATACATATGTACTAGTGCCATCTGAGATTCCCTCAGGTATCCCACCTGATACCCCTGGCCCACCACTGCAGCAAGGTAAAGACTTCTTCTAGTCTATATCACATTTGCTGGGCCCATGCAGAGGTCTTAGGCACTACTTGTCTGCTTTTAGAAAAGTGAACCATACACAAGATGATGGCTGGAGCGGCTTTTTCCTGATCCAGTGTTACATATAGATAAACTATGGGCAGCTTTTGGTGTGTGCGTATTTTGCAGTGTGTTTTATGCAAAGGACTGAAGGTGAGATGTAGCTGAGGAAAGTGCTGGGTGACAATAACCTAAACCACCACAGCTGGTTTTGCAGTGAAGAATTCAGAGCTTTTTTTGCTGCTTAAGGGGAAGGGGAAAGTGGTGGAGATTTTCATAGAGGTTTTTAAATTGTTTTAAAGAACTATAGGATATCAACAGCTTAGACCATTACAAAACAACTATGCTGCAACACTCAAACATTATTTTTAACAAGGGGTCAAGGTACTAATTTTTAATTAGGGAAGACAAATGTTAACAGTTTACAATACTCCTATGTGTTCTTCATTTGGCTAGGCCCTTAGTTAACTATAAATCTAGGGAAAAAAACCAATATCCCCTCACTCAAAGACCATACCATTATCATTAATTATTTACATATTTTTTAAAATCTACATTCTGGAGGAAATAGAGGACTAAACTGAAACATGGATTCAGTACAAACAAATATTAGTTTTATTTAAAGAGACAATATTCTCCAATGGCTAGACTCAATCCTATTGACTATTGCTGTGTTTCAGCCAAAACTCTCATGTCCCCTATGAATCTCAAGCTTTAATTTCTAGTCAAGGTATTAAAGCCAGATTGACTTCAAATATCTATTGAATACAAATTTACATCTGCCTCATGTAACAGCTTTGAAAGGACTGGTCCTGTGATCCTCTATCTTCATCAGTTATTTGGACCTATGACCTGTTCAGAAAAGTATACAAAACTTAGAAGGCACTGGTGGATGCCTGTATAACGGTGTTGATTGGTACCCCAGTTGTCAAGACTCTGCTTCCTGACAGCTCCTCCAGCACAGGTGCTTCCTGATCTATGCTGCTGATGGTCAGTCAGGCTGGGCAGATGATTGCTGCTTGGCATCTTTGAACTCCTAATTCTGGGTATTCTTTTTTCTTTTTTCTTTTTCCTTTTTCTTTTTTCTTTTTTCTTTTTTCTTTTTTCTTTTTTCTTTTTTTTGTCTTCAACAGTCTTGTTCTGTGTCTAAATGTTTGCTATCCAATCATCTGATTTTTGGCCAGGACTTCAATGGCTCCTTGCTGACAATTTCCAAGCCTGCAGAAAGCTGCCAAGGGGGTCATTAGCACAAATCCATAAACATCTGCTCTGAGAGGGAGTTTTTTTGCCAAAGATAGTAAAATTGGGAAGGAAGTAAAGCTGCCCCAAAGAAGTCAAGGGAAGCAGCACTTAATCTGTAAATGAAATCAAGCTCTTTTGGGAACAAGGACTTTTCCTTCTGTGTTCAGATTGATGGTTCAGCAGTCTGGTGCCTGAGCAATCTCCTGGAAACTGGAGCTGAAGTAGGAGGGATTTGCTTCTGGAAGAAGAAAGATGGGAACTTAATATTCCTTCTGCAAGATGTTGAAGGAAGTACAAGAGCATACATACATACATACTTTACATACTTATTAGGGTGCAGTCATTTATACATGTTGAGTTTTATACAGCTCATCTGCCCATTGCATGCTGCCAAATGTCAGGTGATGATAGTACATAAGTGCTCTGGTACAGTGAATTTAATATTCTTCCTTTTACTCTTTTTCTCCTACCTGATAAATCTCTCTGTGTTGAATGTACACAGATGCTTGTGTCTAATCCATGAATTATGTGCTAGGGAAGAAAAGGATTAGACTAATTTCTAAGTAACTGGGATGTCACTCAACTGAGTACCAGATCAGTGCTCAAGTCAGCTCCCCCAGGTGAAAGACAAAGCTTTTTATCCACCCATGTAGCACCCAGTGAGTGACTTACTGGGAAAGTAATTGAATTAGGAGAAAATTCTCTGCAGGTTAAATATATTCTGTTATAGATGGAGCACAAAATTAAAGATCGTGGGCATCTGAACATGTCTGATGCCCCGCAAATCAGCCTTCTAACTGCACAAGAGATCCTACTCACTGCCAGAAATACAAAGATCACAAGATCACAGAAGACATAAGAGAGGATGAGATAAAAACATCTATGATGGACCGCTTTGCAGGCACACTGAACAGTTGCCTCATTCAGTACACGTGGATGTCACTTCAAGCATGAAGTAATGAGCAATTAAGAGATGGGATCTAGGGGAAAATTAGCTGGTAAATAATTTTTTTTAAAAACTTGTTTCAGAAAACAGCATACTAAAATATTTAACTGGATTACCATTGCTGCTGTTTCCTTTCTGTGTAAATAAGGATGATAGGAAACCTAGAAAACAGCATCACCTATTTAAAGATATGATACTTCCAGCTGAAATTCTCCATGCAAGATCACTGTACTGAAATGGAGGACAGCCCAAATCAAACTTTCCACTCACCTCCAAGAGACATATCAAATAAGTCTTTTGGACTCTTGTGTTATTTTTTGCCAAAGATTATGTAGAATTATCTATGTAATTACATAGGAGATAATTATATAAGCAAAAATATATTGATTCTATAATTATATAGAATATAGAATAATAAATAAGAATAATTGGGACCTAAGAAATTATGAAACTATTACAGAATTCCTTTAGCTAGTCTCTAGCGAGGGATAGTGTCTCCTTATGGTATAAAGATACTACTATCAGTTGTGCACAATTTTGCTGAACTTTTAATCAAAGATTTACAGCATGGAGAATTGTGAGGAGGTAGGATATTTTTTTTTGCTTGCTCACTGCAAAAACATTTCTGTTGCTTCTAAAAATGAGTTTAAGGAAAACACATCACTTTGCCCATATTAACTGTGAGTAGGATTCTTTCACTAAGATGTCCTTATGCTCTCGTGGCTGGGAACAGACATTTGAGGCTTTATGTGGCATTGCAACATTTCCTTTCAGGGGCGTTTCTTTTGTCATTATTGCACATTGACAGCCCAGTTATGGCCCCATTATATGTCTTTAGAAAATGTCTGTCTTCATATGCTCTTCACAGGGTAGTCAAGCCTTTGTGAAAGGGCATGTTTACAGTGAATGTCCTCTAGCTTTTTACAGCTGTTCTTCCTGGGTCCTTTGGTACCAAAAATGAGAACAGGCACATCCCCTCTTTCCTTTTCATGCCCTTCTCATGTACAAAGGAAAAGAATGCCTGAGTGGAATAAAAGGGAGAATGAACAAGTCCTAGACTAGAATGATAAAGATGAAATAAGGTAAGGATCTGAAAGGTTGGACTGGCAGGCCTTGGGGAAGACTGACTGAGAGAGCAGGGGAGTCTGGCATTCAGACTGAGGGCAGAAAGGATGCCTGAGACTTAGTAATGAATTCAGAAGCAGGACAGAGGAGGGCATCTCCCCACATAACCTGGGAGACTAAAACTAGAGTGTCAGAGGTGAAGATTAACATGGGAAGAAGAGGTGTGGAGAGTCTAATAGAGTTGCCTGACATTAGCTAAGCCAGGAGTTTTAAGAAAAAATAGTCTGTGTTCAGTGTAACTAAATGGCCTCACAAAGTGCATAGAGCTGCAATGAGACTGTGCGAATTTGGAGGTCAAATGATGCCATTTTTGTCTTGCTTTATTAGACTACTTGAGAAAGGCTGAGATTTTGGTTGATTTGTTTAGTTTTTCCTTTGTGCAACCTTGAAAGTAAGTTAATATTTTTTTTTTTTCCTGACAAGCATAAAAAGAATTCTGTTCTTCAAAGTGCAAGCTTTTATGAGGACTCAGTGAAAGCAAGAGCCTGAAAAGCCTAGAAACACTTACAGTGCTTGCCTTGGAGCATGTGTTACACCCTGCATGATACTAACCATCTAGAGGACTGGTGTACCACAGCACACGCAGTGATACCCTGCAGTGTGGTTGCTTCTGATATTTATACAGCCTAGAAACCACGGAGACTCGAAGGAGAAATGATCTCACACTATAAATACTTTCTGGTAGAATAAGGAGCAATGGCCTGAAACTAAGAGAGGAAACATTTAGATTTGCTATTAGAAAAATGTCCTTAATGGAGAGAGCAATTGGGCAGAAGAACAGATTACAATGAGAAGAGAGCAAGGAACTGCTGCTATTTTAGAGTACATGAGGCTGAGAATAATACCAAAAGCCAACAATACCTGTGGAAGTTCACTTTAAGTGTTTCATACTAATAAAAGGTAGAATTTTTAAATAACAACATATAGTTATTATAGATTCTTTTTCTTCTGATTGTTTTTGAAGCAGTGGATACAATACATAATGATTGCAACCAAAGAAAATGGATTGGGGGAAAACAACAGGAAACTGAAAAAATGCCTGATGGGATTTTGAAATTCCTTCACCAGAATGAAGATACAGCACATACACTCATGGTATTTCTTGGTACCACTTCTGGAATACTTAGAACAAAGCTGAGTACCATGAACTGAGTTACCTGGGAGAACTAAGCCAGTCAGAGACAGAAGGGATGTGTTCAGCTGTAGCCAAATCATGTGCACCTCTCTTTTCTACTAGGGTGAAGTTTTGCAGCTCTGAAACCTGACCTGTCATGATGGGTCCCTGGAGGAACGGTCATGGGAAAAAAAAGACTACATGTGTTGTAGTACCAAAGAATGTGTTCAACAACTTTGTGACTTGAAGAAGGTAGACCTCAAAAACCTTTGCAACGCTAACAGGTTTTCTTCTGTTTGTGTGCAGTTTATTGCTGCTTGCATATGCCACATGAATCTCGGTCATGTGGTAACTCTAAATTATGACAGTAGTAATAATAAAAAAACTACATAGTTATTACAGTTTTGGCTTACAACATGATCTAAGAGAACCAATTACATTATTTGAAACAAAGAGAGGCAAGCATAATACCCGGTGCAAGATGTTGCAGAAATAAAATAATAATCTCATAATGTTGCTTTGTTTCTGATTTTTAATAGCAGGCAACATCTGGAATAAGTAAATGTTATCTAGTTTCATGAAGAATTGGAAAGGCTACATACCAAACCCTTTTACAATTGAAAATAATGAATGCCTGTGTAAATACTTTTGAGTTATGACAGAAATGAAATTTTTATTGTTCTTAGCTACTCATTTGCACCTTTGATATTAGAATTTAAACTGTCTTAGCACAGAGTCTCTGAACCAGAAATAAATAATCCCTGACTGAGATAGTGAGATACCTGATTGAATGTAACACCTGATAATGGTATTGGGACGCTTCAAAGTCCCAGCAGATATTATGGCTCAAAGATTATGTTCATAAAAAAATGAATCTATATATCCTTTTGCAAAGTGTTTGTCTCTTTCGGCAGTAACTTGAATCAATTAATATCAATTAATATCCTCTGCAAGAATTATGAGGGGAAAATAACTACAGAAGGTAATAAGCTGCAAAGGCAGTTCTTGAGCTCAGAATGTATTTTTCAAGGCTAATGCTTCACTGCATCACATCTTGATCCATACTGCCTCATCTTTTTGTTACATGAAATATATAATGGTACAGGTACTTCAACTGTTTGTCACACCAAGCACAGGAGACTTTTATTGAACCTTCACTATTCATTGATTACCTGCCATACATTCTGTAGCCTGAGCTGACCTATATGTTTTTATAGTTTAAAAATATACTTAGGGCACACATTTTAAAAAAGATTTTGTTATTGTTAAGATTTTATGCTTAACTATGCAATCGCAAGTGACATAAAAAGGTCAGTGAGGATTTCAGCATCACCACTCAAAAATAAACTTACTTGTGTCATGTAGTCTTGGAAGATTAATTGATAAAGAGGCAAAATTATCTTGTTCCTATCTAGGCTGTCGATATTTTTATTTTGAAGAGTAGGGGGTTTTTAAACACCATTTAAAAGATCTGCTCCATTACACTGTGTCTTTGCAATAAAAACTCAGTGTGGGACAGAGGAACAGCTGTGCTATCTCAGAAGCATCTTAGTGAACCTAAAATTGCCTCACACAATTTTTTTCCCTTTGTCAGAAACTTGGATAATGTGGCTGAAGTTAGTTTGAGTTTTCTTTTATTTTTTTAAAGCTCTTAGAAAAGTACCTCATCTCTTTGCTTTTATCTGTGGGATAAACTTTTCAAAATATGTATATAAGTATCCAATTTTCCATCAAAACAGTTTTATATGTATGCTTTTGATAAACCTAGCTTAGAACCACAAACCATCATATTTTCCATGATCCAGAAGGGGACTAAGGTAGTTTTTCCATTTGCAGGAGCAGAACTCTGCTAAAAAGGAGCCAAACCTTTCTTTCAGCTTCTCCCTTCTTGCCTTTTCTTTGTAACTAGGAATCTGTATGCAGCACTGGTCTGTGAAAGAAGTAAAATACTTTGGTTTGTGCCCTTGCAAAAAAAGCATAAGGAGAAAATGGTCAATCAGCACCTTGTCTTTTGATTCCTTCTTCATAAATAAGCACCCTTACCCTTCAAAGACAACATCACAAATGTAGATAAAAGATGGGCGGGAGCTCTCTCTGGCTCATTTACTGGAGCCAAACTCAGCTCTCAGAAGAGACTGGTAAGGACCATATTTTCAAACAAAGTAAATAAGTCCACAAATGTGCCAAAGCACAGGGCAGGTTTTGGGGATAGATAAGAGGGCACAGACTAAGTAATATCTGCCTTAACTCTTGAATGTGAATTACAGAAGTAGTTGAAATACTGGCAATGGTCCATCAGTTACATGGACTGAATCCTATTGGTTCTGCTTAACCTACAGAATTCAAGGAGGGGTGTCTTGGCTACGCATCGGAGAAGGGTGGAAGGGTGTAACCTTGTGCTCTACAGAGCTGTGTACAGCATAAAATTGAATTATGATAACATAAACCATAAGAACAAACAATTCTAGCAAAATACATAGTGTCTTCAGGATGGCAGGACTGCAACTGCAACAAGAAGGGTGCAGTCCACAGTGGCTTGTGAATGTTACATGGACTTCGTCTAGAACAAGATATTTTTAAAAATTTTCCTCATAAAATGGATATGTAGTTTTAAACCAGTTCATTCACAGGAAAGATTAAAGAATAATATAAGCAAATGTCTGCTTATGTTATTATATTATTATATATTGTTATATATTATAAATAATATATTAAAATTCAAGAATAATATCAGCAAATGTCTGTACACTGAAACTCTAAAAATAATAATAGTACAAAATTCAGCACTGCAAAGCTCTTTCCTGCCTCCTGGGACCCAGACACTGGAGAACCACTGATTGCTGATTGCCAGATCTGTGCAGCAATATGATGAGACTGGCACTTTGGGGCTGCATCACTTTGCTGAAATGCATTAAAAAGAGCAAGAGGGTTATTTTTTGTCTTTTAGAGCAATTATTATTTTTGTCATGTGGCTTTATGGGGTCAAGATTAACACTTAGAGTGAATATATGTGTATGTTCATTATTACCATCATAACAAAAAATGTTTCTGAAATATGCAGTTGAAAAAAACCTTTTTTGATTATTTGTGTTACTTTTGCATTACTTTGGAAAAAAAACACTCTTTGAAAAATAAAAACTTAGTTTACAAAAGAAGATTTTCACACATCATGGAAGAAGTCTGCTTGGAACCTCCTCAATCATTTTGTTAAGGACAAAGAGATGCCATAATCTTTGAGCAAATGAAATGCAGGACATGATGGTTTCTCAGTGCAGACTAAATTTGTAAGAACAGCAATCTTTGTCTTCAGCTTCTTAAATCATCGAGGGAGACTTCGGCACTGTCTTGAAATAGAGAAGAATGCAATATGATTGGGTTCTTTCTACTTTTTGCCATTTATTTACTACAAAATCATCAGTTTATGGGAACCTGTTGTTAAGAGGTGGGATTGCACGAATGAAGGTCTAGAATCCTTGGGTCCTCTCTCCCTTCCTGAGAGGGTTCAGCCCTGCAGGATTTGAGTCTATGGATGGGGTCCCATTTGCCCTGAATGCACAGCACACTTGCTCCAGAGCATGGCTTCAAGACTCCACGTCTTTTGGTCAAACAGTAGTATTGCACTTCTAGTCTTGTGTCTGACTGGACAAGACAAATCATTTGAGTTTATCTCAGGCTTAACTATTTGTTGAGAGAAGGAACTATGAATAATTTTCCCTGTTTGCTACTTCTTCAATGTAGAATGGGCATTACCTATGCCAATGTGCTCCATGAATCTGAGGTAGGAAAGAAATGAAAATACCATAATCATCCCTTTGGAAATGCAGGAAGATTTCAACAGAATAATTACTGAAGCTGGAATTTACCCAGAATGTTGATTCTGAATACATTTGCTGTTCCAAATACTACTGTGGATCCTTTCCTGACTGCATGTAGCCACAATGTGATTTTTTGCATGTGTTATAGCAAGCTGCCATCTCCTTTCATCCTCATCCCAAATAAAGAATGACATATTACATCCAAATCATAGACCTGCATTATCAACAGCTCATAGAACAGTCTTCAACATAATCAGTGTAAGTAATTTACCAGATAAAAGAATGTTAATAGCAAGTACAGTATAATTTATGTGGACACAAATTGTACCTATCTTTCAGAAGAAGAAAGGCACTGCTGCGTACAAAGAGTGGATCAAGAGCAAGGTCAAGTGTAAGCACTTCTGTTTAACATGCACAGCCTGAAAACAGCAGGAAGAGCTTTCAGAGATAGATGAAAATTATACCAAATAAAGTTATTATAAATAATTGCTGTTTTTACGCTCCTAGTGGGTTTGATATGAGAGGCAGTTATAAATGCAAGACCTATTCTTTAGAAGGCATTTGATGAAGACCTCATTTCATCAAAAGGGTTGAAAGTTTACAACTTGTAATATTAGAGGGAAATGGTCATTTTAGTTAGCTGAGTTTCTTAGATAGTGTGTGTAGATATATATGAAACACTGGTACAGGAGACTTTGTTCACAGTTCTTGAATCTCAGTTATACATGTCTTAAAAGCAAACACAGGTGAACTTTTGCCTTTGGATTTATGGACCACCTTTTCTTTCTGAAATTACCAGTGCCTAAAATGTACTAGGAATGGACTAGACTGTGAAAATTAAGTATTTTCTTGATGTGTACCAAGGCTTGGGATTTGTTAGCTGCACAAGAGATCCCATTTTGCCTATATTTTTTTTTCTCTCCTCTTTACAACTCTGTTTCATATGATTAAAGGGAAACATTCAGAACTGTCATGCTGTGTCTTCATAGTATCTAACAACAAAGCTTCCATTTCTCAGGGAACCCACTCTTTGCATCATGAGGGGTTTCCCAAATCTACTCCTTCAGCAAGGGAAGAAACCTCAAGCTCTTCCCTCTTGTGGTGGAACATGGACTTTCTGAAGCACAGGAGAAAATGCCACTTTACTAACTGGCTTTCAGAAGGTTGCTTAGGTGAGACACAGTTTGTAGTTGATATGATATGAGGAATGGTTATTAAGAGTTGAAATTGCACTCTGTATGGCATGGAGATCACCCCAAAAATGTGTTGTCTACCATTCTGAAAACCCTCATGCTTTAGAGATCAGCTATGCAATCCAGTTGCTGGGGGCAGATTTCTGTCTAATGAAACTTCATATTTTTCAGCAAGGTAATTAACCTGGAATAAGCTGGCAGACAGACGACTTTCTGGACAAGGTACTAGACTAGGACTGAGGCAAAAGCATATTTTTCACTGGATTTCCCATAGCCTTTTTTAGTTTATTACTGTTCAGTTCCAGTCCTATGTTTTTATGCTGTGGAAAAAAAATTCCAGCTCCATCCCCAAATTTACTTGGGAAAAGCAGGGAATAAATGAGACCAGACATTCCACACTGATAGTACCTTGTCAGCACATATCAACATATGTGCTTCTGGGTATATACTAATTTTCACCCCATTTTCTTCACCTTCCTGAGTCAGCCCTGTGTCCAAAGGCCTGTGTCTTGTGCCTTGGGAGCTTTGCTCAGCTGATAACATAACTCATCTGGTCAATTCTCCTAAGTCTATCCAGACTTTTAGTCACGTTCTGACCAACAGTGAGGGTAAAATGATTTTAACTGGTAGGTGAACAATAAGAGATGTCAGCCCTCTGCAGCATTTCTGATCCCAGAAACAATGCTGGTGATACGGGGATGCTTTATCTGATGTCTTTTTCTTGAAGTACGGCACGTAACAAAGGCAGACTTTCCAAACTTCATAGACAAAACAGAAATCTCAGTCACAGTCTATGTCCATATGTCTGTGGATATGCACACACATATACACACACTCACATCCATACTGAGCAAAGGAAACTGAATGAAAGTCAGATACCCACAAAGTTCCCTTGTAGTCAGGTCATGATACAAGCCCTGTTTTTCACTGTCCTCAGTTGTGTTCTTGCCTGAGCTCACTGCCAAAAACCTGTCATTCTGTACCCACTGCAAAGAAGCAAAGAAGACAGCAGAAAGGCTCCTTGCTGTAAAGACACAAGAAACTGACCAGGGTGACTGAGAAGAAATTGAATTTCAAATACTCACACGCACCCCATTCACCTCACAACGATTCTATGGGTCTATGAAGCCTAAGGCTACTGGCCCATTCTGAACTCCACCTGTTATGTACCACTGCACCCACATTGTTCAAGTTTCAGAAAGGGCACAAGGATACATTTCTCCTCTCCATCCGTGATGCTTCCATCTCAGCAAAGTCTTCAAATAAGAATCCTGTAATGAAATCCATTTTTTCTTCTTAGAGACCCTGTTGCACATTATTAGTACAAAGGGATGTGCAGTGTAAAACATTAATTTCTGTTTTTCAGAAGAAACATCTTTGATCTTAAAATAAAGTTACATTTATTTTCTTGAAAATGTCATACAAAATGTCATACCCTCTCTCTTTGTTTTTTTTAAAACACTGATCAATTTGCCTCTTTCCAGAAAGCAAACCAAATGCAACTTGAGACTACACATGCATCCTAGAAGATCAATATTTAATATTGACATGTATAATAATCCATAAAATCCATAGAAAAATGCATAGGCTTATGATCTTGGCAGGATGGTATGACTCAGTCCTACTCCCAGCTGAACCTCCTTGTGGGCAAATAGCTTTAATCTGTATTGCCATACTGCACCAGAGGTCTGTTAAATTATTTTCAAGCACCTCTCTCATTGCTTGCAAACTGATCACTCAGATCTTTACTTGTTTTAAATGAAAAAAAAAAATAAAGCCACAAAAAAAAAAATCAATAGGATAGGAAAAATAGAGCATACAATCCCTCCCAAAAAGTCCATCTTCAGCACCAAGAGAAAATACCCTGTCTTGTGACATTGATAGAATTCACAGAAGAGAGTATGGCTTTTCCTCTTTTTTTTTAACAGGATTCTAATGGGAGAAGAACAATTTCCTAAGATTCCCACTTTCTGAAGAGCTTCTTCCTTGGCTCTTACCCTGCTTTCCCCTTGCTGACAACCTTCTGACTCAAAGGTGCAATGCACATCTCTATCTCCCTATTTCCTTTCTTTTTAGCCTTCAAAAAGAAATTAATTAAATTTCCCTGAAGTCTACACAAGACATGAACTCCTTTAGATTCCTTTCTCAGAAAATTTATTTAGGGGTTACAAAAATATTTCTTTTTACCAGAAGGCTGAAAAATGACAAGCCACAGCTGGCTATCCCAGCATCCTTACAGTTGTACGTACAATCTGCAAAAGAAATTCATGCTGTTCATTCCCTTAGCTGTTTGTTTCAATCTGGTTTTGTCTGTTGGGTTGTTGCACCTTGCACCTGTAATTTTGGTTATATAATTCTTTTAACTAACATCTTGGGCTATGACTCCACACCTCTGTAATCCAAGAAATTAAATCCTGGCAACTTCAATCTAAATGTATTTCAGCCCTTAGGTATTATTTTTAAACAATAGACTAAAAATTGATATAGTCACAGTCAATTTTTGTGGATAACCTATTTACTCTGTTATATGAAGTACATTTTTCTTTTCAGTTTTAAGCCTCTTCACAACAATATTATCTGCTTTCAAAAACCACTGTGTTTGGCTACCAGTTCTTCCAGATTTAGATAAGTTAGAATCAGATAAGGATATTGGAAGTTGCAGATAACTAACATTTGTAGACTGATTGGTCTTTATCCTAGTACTTTGGAGACAAAATTGATTTTCTTCAGTATTATTGAGGGCAACCCTGGTTTCAGTTTGCTTTGTGGAAGGAAGCTGACCCTTCTTAGTTCTGAAAAGAAGCAATGAGAGTTTTTTTACTTTCATTTATGGGAAATTCCCCAAGGAATGGGAGAAAATGTTTTCAAATTATAGAAGTAGACAAAGCCCACTGGAATTATTTGAGGATTATAATGGGAAACAATTTCTCAGTGAAAAATAATGAGTTGAGTGGGAACAGATTGCTCCTCAGTGCAGTACTGGGGAAGAAGTAGAGGAAGGACATGGTGAGGCCAATCCTCAAATCCTGTATCCAGTTCTGGGCCTCTAACTGCAAGAAGGACATTGAAATGCTAGAGTGTGTCCAGAGAAAGGCAATGGAGCTGCTGAAGGGTCTGGAGCACGTCCTATAAGGAGTGGCTGAGGGAGCTGAGGGTGCTAAGCCTGGAGAAAAGGAGACTCAGGGGACACCTTCTCACTTTTTACAACCGTCTGGAAGGAGGTTGTAGTGAAGTGGGGCTTGGCTTCTTCTGCCATGTCTCAAGTGAAAGGACAAGAGAAAATGGCCCTCAGTTGTGCCAGGGGAAGTTCAGATTACATATCAGAAAAAAGTTTTCACTGAAAGTGTGATTAGGCTCTGGAATAATTTGCCCAGGGAGGTGGTGGAGTCACTGTCTCTGGAAGTGTCCAAGAGCTGTCTGGATGTGGCACCTGGGGAGATGATTTAGGGGTGACTATGGTGATGTTGGGCTGACAGTCAGACTAGATGATCTTGAAGGTCTCTTCCAACCTTGATGACTGTGATTATGTGAAAATAATGTTTCCTATATGGGTAAGAGATACAAGAAAAATCTGTAAGGTTCAAACGGCTGCTTGGAATGAAATCAGTATACAAAAAGAAGATGTTTAGGTTTTAGCAGAAACCAGATCTGACTGGCTAAAATATCTGAGGAAAAACAGGTAGACCTACAGAAGTAGGTCTGAGGCAAATAAATATTTTTTTTTTTACTATTAGCCTGAGCTGATGGCTGGGACACACATAGAGAGATATCAGAGAAAGAGAAGATTTCAAGTAGTTTCAGACTTTTGAAGGATATGCTTTACAAGACACTAAGCATTTTTTCACTTAGCATCTGGGAGGTTTTCCTTCTTCTACTTCTGTATAGCTCTCAGAACAAAGACTCCCTAGCCCTACGTGAAGCTTTTGGTCACTATTGTATCAGAAACTGCAAAAGGAAATCAGATCCAAGCAAGTCTGATATCAGCAATCACAACTGGATACTTGAGTTTACTCTTGGGCCTTGTTTGTCCTTCCACGACCTTTTCGGAAGCTCTGAAACAACACAAAATTTGTAATTAATCCATGGGTATATTTTCTTTCAGTTTCAAGAAGTAGTTAAAACAGCTGTATTTATTTATTTGAAATATCAACAGCATGGAATTTGAAGAAATAAACCTACTGAGAACACTCAAAAATAAAAAAAACAGTCCTTTGAAAGTACTGGCATGCTTTGCTGTTAATTTTGCACAACAGATCATGGGAATATTTTATCAGATATTCTCTCATTTTCAGAGAAGATCAGAAGTTGGTAATACAGCTCAAGAGTTTTGAGTCCATAGGGCTTTTCATTCTCCAATTAGAAACAGAAATCTGGCACTGAATTTACATACACTAAGAGCATTAGAAAGAGTACCTCAGAAGCTAACTAGAAATTAAAAGGCATGGGATTTTGAAATGTGTATGGAAACAATGTTTAAGTTAGAGGTTAACTTAACTGAAGAGAAACTGTGAAAAATTACTAGATGGTTGTCAGTGAAGGGTCATTGTGAAAATGCAGTAATATAATGAACATTGTATTACAATTTTCTTCTTTTATTTATTCATAATCAACACTTATTATCTTTAGTGACAGCATAACTGATATTTGTATCAGAAGTCACCAAAGTTTATCTGTTTCTAAACCAATTTCATTTTAAGTACCCTAGGATTTGCACTTTTTCTGCCTCAATGTTGCGAAGTAAATTGGAGAAAATGCCCTTTCAGCACGGCTTGTTACTGTCTAGAAGACATATCTCTAGTAAAATCCAAAATGCAGCATATACCTTATTTTTCTTAGGTAATCTGAGAAGATATTGCTTGAATTTTATTCTGAATGTCTGGCTTGGTGGAATACAGGTGAGGGTGACGCAGGACTGGAGTGAAGCCATTGCTGGGGGATGCATAGTTTGGTAAGGATGGACTGCAAAAGGAGGAATAGAGATTTGGCAGTCCACAAATCCTGCAGGGCTGCAGAGAGTTGGCATTTACCAAAAAGAAGACCTTGAAAGAAGGTGTGAAAGAAATGTAACAGCTGGGAGTGCAATTAATTGACAAACACTGATTGTTGTGAATATTAAAAATAAAATGTGTAGAAATAGAATTTTCTTTTAGCTATGTAGACAATAATATTATTAATATGTGAGCAGCATTTTGTATTCAGCATTTTTATAGTACAGTAATATTTTAAATTATTATTTTTACTTCCTTTTGCTGGTTTTAAACTCATTTATATTGATGTATAACTTAATTACATGAGGCTTCATTATCTGAAGTGATATTTTTAAAAAAGGATGCTTTCAGAGAAAACAGTGTCTCCACTTTTGTTCTTCCCCAAAGCAAGATAATATTTTGTTACATCCTACAGTAATAGATTGAAGATATGAAGGCACTGCTATTAGCATTATTAAAACTGATAAATGCAGCTGGTTTAACTCCCTCTGTTTTGTATTTGCTTTGCTCCCTTTCTCTGACAGTGCAAGAATTTATTTGGTGTAGCATTCCTTGCTGACCTTAGCTCTTCCTATATACAAAACCATATTCTCTCTGTGTTGCTGTGCTTAGGTTTTGCCAGTGATGGTTTTTTTTTAAGCCACCAGGTGTTTTGGACCAATTTACAATTTGATGAAAATCTGAAGATGGATACCAAGCTAGTTCACCACTAATTAAAAAAGTTACACAATTAAAAGAGAAAGACACAGAGGTTTGAAGGACAAGGAGGTTTGAAGGATAAGGAGAGAAAATACCTAGTATATAAGTAATGTAAAATTTGTACCTGTAACATTACATGAGGCTTACTGAAACTTTTTCTTTTCTTTTATATTCATTGAATTTAGTATCATTTCCACAGATTTACTCCAGTATAAATGGTTTTATCATTTGGCTTTGAGAAGGATAGCAAACAATGAATTAGCTTCAAACTGCCTTTCATTTCCCCTGTTACCCTAGCCCAGATTGGATACATAATCAGTATTAGGAGGGAGCACTTAACCTTGAACATTTACAGCAGAAGTAGAATGGTAACAGAAGTATAAATTATTATTAAATGCCCTCTGGGGATATCAGGCAGAACACATTACAGACAGGTTCTGCACCTGTAGCAGATACATGCAACAAATGCAAAACAGTTTCCATGCCAGCTCATTCCTAGTCAAACCAAGAGTTCACAAGATCCATAAATCATAGGTTCTGGATCTCTGCCACTTATTAGAAATGCAAAAGTTATGCAAAAAAGATGCACAGAAAGGATGATACAGAACGTTTATTTCAGAATGGTGCTATATTTACTTATTATCACAAATGTCATGATATTTAAGTTACAAATGTTACTTAGCCAAGTATTGAAATGAATATTATAATATTAATATTGAAATTAATTCCTGAAATGAAAAGTTTTTTTTTTTTTTTCATAAAGAAAAATAACACCTGCCTGAAACACCTGAATACCAAAATCTGGATCAAAAGCAAGGTCATTCTATGACTTTTCAGTATTGCTAAAAGGAAAGGAAATATTATTTTCAAAATGCAGGGACATTTTCTAAAGGCAGCTTGAAAAGTCACCAGATATCATGTGCCAAATTGTCAATTCTGCATCATGAAAACTTTTATATAAATGTTTAGAATTTTCTTTAAACAACAAAAGACAGGATTACTTCATAATCTAGAGGCAGAACTGAATGATAATACATGCTACACAATCAAAGGTCCTGCACTTAAGAGCTTCTATCATTTTATGAAAATAGTGATGCAAAAAGGCAATTACAGTGATCAAGAAGGTGAAATCATGATTGATTTCTAGCAACCGTCTTAACTGCAAACGTTAAACATATATTTGAAGTAATCAAAACAGCATGTATTTAAACTTATTTTGTCATTCTCTTGGCAATTGGTATACTAAAAAACTCATTCTGGTCTTCTTAGAAGGCTTTCTGGTCAAAAACCTCTGTACACAGGCAATAAAGAAGTATTTCTTTATTAAAACCTAGAAGTAATCATAAATAAAACAATGCTTTATAGACTACATGAGACTCAGTAAGAAATGAAGACTCTAAAGGTATTTATGGTTCCTAATGATTGTCTCATGCTGGGGCCTTTACAAGTCTGACAATAATAAACCTTTCTTTACACATTCTCAATCACATATTTGTCTATACATACGGAATTTACAAACATATGCACATAATTGACTAACATTAGACATAGTTATAGGCCAGACAACCCGTTAAATAACCAGAAATATAACCAAATAACCAGAACCAAAGTTCTGCACAGACAAGATTAATCTTAGGCCACTAACTTGTGAATGAAGTGCTTTCTGTTCAGTTCAAAAATTGCTCTGCCATGGGCTAGAATCAATTAATAAACTGGAAGCAATAGCTTTAATTCTCTTGGCCTCAGTGATCTGCAGTAACTTACTTAGCCACATGAGGATTCTGAATATATAGTTATTAATATTAATGTTTAAAATTTTAAAGCTGTGAGATATGCAGAATTGCAGTAACAACAGCCATGAAAGCACCTAGGACTGGCATAATTGTTACCCTGAAAGTTTTCCAGGCTGTGTTTGCTTATTCCAGCAATAAGTTACAGCCATCATGGCAGAGCAGGCAGGAGACTGGCAATACCACACACACCCCATAAACTGCCACGCAGTGGATGCAACAGCAATGTACCCTTGAGCAGAGTCACCTACCCACACCTTGGGCAGTATTACTAACTGTGTAGCCAGCACCCACAAGAGGGAACGGACCCTTCTCCTCTGTCTGGTACTTGTAGGACCTAATCTGGGTTACCATGGCCAGTTTTGGTCTTCTCATTACAGAAGCTCATTGTCATTCTGAATTGAGTCTATGAAAAGGTGACTAAATGGGCAGGGGACTGGAGAGCATGGTGTATAAGGAGAGGTTGAGAGCTCAGTCTGCACAGCTTAGAGCAGAAAAAGTTAAGAAACAACTTTGTGGCTGAATAAGACTACTTAATGGCAGGATACCAAGAAGATGGAGCCCAGACTTTTCTCAGAGATGGATGGTTCTGGCTGATCCTGTGTTTCCCAAGCTGGAACACAGGAAGTTTTGAGTACTTATTAGCAATTTGTTTATCACAAGATAAACACTGCAACAGGTAGCCCAGAGAAGTGTACAAGTACACTTATACACTTGTGAAGTATGGAAACAGTGTACTGTCCTTGGAGGTATTCAATTGTCTACTGCACATGGCCCTGAACAACCTGATATTAAACGTAATGTCTTGGTGCAGGGGCAATTACAATTCTGTGATTCTACTGGTGAACTGATTCTGATTCTAATACCATGAACATTATAAGGGTTAACAGAGTTTAAAAGCTAAATAAATATCTTTCCCCTTTCTGGCATTTCCACATGTGATCCTTTGAATACCCAGCAAAGTCCTGTGACATGCCCAACAAATTTTTCACTTCTATTCCTATAGAAGCCTTGTGCTTTCTGTGTAACTGTTGTTCCCATCTCCTGGTTAAACTTTGTGAGTTCTGTATCTGTCAGTGAGTTTAGAATCCAGATAGTATGCTTAAAGTCAAAATTCTGCTCAGAAATTTGCACTTGGAAAGCACTACCAGTGCTCCAAAACCTTCACTCCAGCAGATAGGAGCATCCTCCATTGTAAGCTGCGTGTTGTGGTGCCTCCATAATGACCATCTTCCCTCGGTCGAGGCCACACCTCAAGGTACAGCAACACTTCAGTCCGAAGTGTCTGGATCATAAGAACTGTCTTCCTTTAGCAACAGGCATTGAGGAAAAAAGAAAATAATTTTCTTTCTACCATTTTGGAAAGTCTCCTGTATTTGTAATGGTGTCAGGCCTTTTGCTCCCCCCCAGCATCTGATTTCAGAGGAATACCAACAGATAACATCCTACAGTAGGTCTATGAACTCATCTATCTTTCAAACCAGCTTTTTGCTGATGACTTTTATATCAGCCCTGTGAGGTAACACAGACTGTCCCATTATCCCTGACATTCAGAATGTCCACTTCCACGTGGCAGTACTTGTCTCTGTTTAATGGCAGGAAACTATCTCTGGCAGGCATGGTACCTCAGAAGCTCAATAATTACGAAATCACAGAACGGGTCTGGTTGGAAGGGACTACAGGGGATCATGGTCCAACCTCCCTGTCCAAGCAGGGTCACGCTTGAGCCCAGGGCATAGCACTGCGTCCAGACGGCGCTTGCGTATCTCCATCAAGAGAGATTCCACAGCCTTTCTGGGCAATCGCACAGGAAAGAAGTCCTTCCTCACGTTCAGGTGGAACTTCCTGTGCACCAGCTCCTGCCCGTTGCCTCTTGTCCCACAAGAGCTTGGCAGCACGGAGCAGAGCATGGCTCCCCGCCGCCCGTTCCCGCTGCGGCTCCCCGAGGGAGGCCGGCGCTCCCGGAGCACCCTGAGCCCCGCCGCCCACGCGCGCCGCTCGCCCCGTGTTTACCCCGCTCCCCCGCCCCTCCCGACGTCACCGGCGTGGCCATGACGTCAGGGAGGGCCCGGGCGGCGCCCGGCTGGGCGGCGG
>VZRH01003980.1:0-11484 GCA_013397555.1 Urocynchramus pylzowi | reverse complement strand
AGCTGCTCCCGGCGCCAGCCCCGCGCCCGCGGGTGCGGCCTTCGCTCGCCCGGCCCCGCCGCACGCAACTCCGCGCAACTTGGGTCCCTTGCCAGGAGTTCACTTAGGAGCGGGATGCCCGCGGCAGGGGGCTTGTTTGGGCGTCCTTAGTAAATATGTTGGGTGCTAGCACCGACACCATTCCTGAGTGTAGGAATTAAAATAGTTTAGAATTTCCTCAAGGATACGCTATTCGGCTTAAACAATTTGGAGAAGACGGTTTAAAGATATGCCATCAAATTGTTTCCAGGCAAAAATTGAACGTTGCTTTGCTTCCCATTATTCTTAATAATTTCTAGGTATACTACTGTTGTGAGCATGGAAAAACTCTGTTCCATAATTTTGGTGTCTCCATTGGATAGCATTCTCACAGCGGATTATGTGATTATACTTACTAGTTACAGGTTTCTTTCCTCTTCTGGCTCTTGTAGAGCATTGTCTGTGGATAGGGGGACTGCAGGGAGCAGTTGTAGGGTCTGAAGTAAATGGACTTGCTAAGAACAGAATAGTTGGTGCGCTTTTTCTAGTTCAAATATAGTGATAAATCTGTTTCGTAATGAATAAAATGTGATAAATCTGTTTCGTAATGAATAGAATGTATTTACTTCTTTGTCTGCATGGGATAACTAGCAAAAAAGGTAGTTTAAAGCTGTGCAAAATAAGTTAGGCTTACATTATGTTGTCATGATTCTTAAACTAGATAAAGGGTTTTTTTATGAACATTCACAAGTTTGTAGGACAGTCTGCCATAGTATTAGCCTTCCCAATCTCACTAGTACTTGAATGTCTGACAGTTTGTTGTAGGTTTGTCCTCTGTCTTGAGATAGGGTAGTGTCATCGTCATTAACCCTGTTCCTTAGAGAATTGAATCAGAGAACGCTGTCACTGAAAGTTGCTTCTCAGTAGGTGTTGTGCTTGGGAATAAAGAGGAGGATTTGGGAGGCAAAAATTTAGTCCAGACTATGAAAGGTACTGGGAGTTCTGTTGTAGGTTAACCAGGAGTGTTCTGGTGATGCTGTAGATGGGATGGCTTGAGTCCATAAGTCAGATGGTTACACAGGTTATTTGGAGGTGTGCAGGTGTCATTGTGGTTCTTTAGACAAAATGTTTAATTGTGGCTTTATAAGCAGATTTGGCAAGCTGTAGGGACTAGCAAGTAACTACCAACTCATTACAGATTTGCATCTTGCCTTCAGTCTTTGATCAACATTGCCCTCCGATGATTGTGGATTACATTCCTTCCAGTTTAGATGACATCTTTCAGAGCTATGGTCTTTCGTAATCTGTGTATTTAACATATTGATCCTCCATAAAAATTATTATCTATGTTTTTAGTTACTTTTGTGCAGCTTCTTGTAGTTATATAAAAGCTATAAAAATTGACAGGCTCACTTATTGTGTTTCTTCATTTTTGATCACTTAATTAATAAATTGCTTATCTGAGCTCTGAGAATCGGAATACTTACACCAGCCTCTTTGCTCACTTTATTGCTGTATTTTTCTTAATGTGAGTTGAGTAGGTTGGTCATTCTCCTTCAAGAGTACCTTACCTTAGATTTGTGAGAGCACCTCTGGAAGGTGTCCTATGGACCTGCAATAAAAACATGGGAATGCTTGTGTGGAATTTACCATGGCTGTCTTGTGTAGAGTCAAAGGGGAAATATGGCAGTGCAAATAGTTGAATTACAACTTGTAAGTCTTGTGGTTCTAAGCTTGTCATTGAACTACAGCTTCTATGTCTCTATGAATGATTCATCCTGCTTTTCTAATCTTTATCTTCAGCACAGACTCTGAAGAAGCCTTGCATTCCTGTGGAAACTGCAGCAAAGGTCCTGATGTCAGATACTTATGAGAGTGTTGAAGTCCCTGAGGTCTCTGATATGCAAAAATCTATCATGTACATGTATGCTTGAGGATTTTGCCTAAAAGGGTGTAATACATATCTCTGAAGATGTCTAGAAACAAACACCTCTTAAAATGTACTGGAGTTGGTATGTTGGGTCTAATCCAGTGCTGTTGTTTCTGGACCTTCAAGACTTTTTGACTTGCTGTGATTTATTTTTTCAGTGAAGAATTTACAGTCTTTTGGAAGTCTTACACACACATCCTTAACTTTAGTGTGGTAGTGTTTTTACCTCCAGTTAATTGTCCTGCTGCTGTGCAACATCAGTTAATGCAACTCATCAGTTGCTAACCTTTATTGGCCTCGCAGCTAATTTGTAGGATGACTTCTTTTGCTTGGGCTAAGCAATCTGTAGGAGTCTTTGTCAGTATTGCTGTAGCTCTCTTTGCAGTGAGGACAAAGATTTTCATACTCAATGTTTGTCTGTAGTGCACGTTGTGCTTTTGAGATTTATTTAGACAGACTGAGTGCGTATTTTAAAGCTGGAATATGTTTTCCCACGCACACCTAAATAAACTTAGATAATATGCACACTTCTATATAAAATTGTAGCCAGCTAAGAATCATGAAATGTCCTGGGATATACTTTATATACAAATAAACATGACAAGATTAATGTATTTTATATATTCATACTGTATGTGTTAAGACCTGTTAAAAATACATTAAAAATACATATTAAATGTTACCTATGGTTCAATGAACACATGCACCCTGTTCTGCTTTTATTTCTGATGTTTAAGCACAGCTTATTACTTTTGCAGTAGAAATTCAGTTCTTATATTTTCTCTCATCTTTCCCTACCTCAGATGGACAGAGAACTGTTCATGTGTTGCTATAAACAATTAGGGAAATCTGTCTTGGAGGAAAAAGTTGTTCACCTTAAAATGAATTTGAAAAATCCTTGCTGTTGTTTAATATATTCAACTTGCATAGTTGTAAAAAGGCTTGGGGAAAAAAGCTGATTGGTTCAGCACTTGTTTCAGCACCTTGTCCTTCAGCTTGAAGGTTGTTATCTACAGGAAAATAATCAGAGTAGTACACAACTGCTGACCACAGGAGGAAGTTGACTGTGCTGTCGTGTGAGGTTGGTGGCAGGAAAACAAGAAGTCTGGTAGAATTTTGAAGCTGATAAGGAACTAAACAGTAGTCAACTATCATTTATCCATAAACAAAATACCTGGTTTATTCAGGTGTTCTATGCTTGCTGCTGTCATTGCATGATTGTATTTGGCCTGATAGGGCTGAGGTGAGAGGCGTTGGGACTCCTCAGCTGGTACCAGAAAATCACATCTTTCCAGCTCTCCCTTATGTGACATAAATTCACTTGCATTCCAGATATTCGTAAAGGTGTTATGAAAGATACCTGGAAGGAAATATCTTGCATGATTGTTCATGGTGTGGGTCACAGTAGTGTATTTATGAATGGCACAACTGGATATATGAAGTGGTTGTTGTAGGGCAAGTTGTGGAACAGATCAACTGCTCTTTCTTGTCTCTGCAGTTTGCCACTGATGGAGCAACTCTGTTTGAAGGCAACTGACTATACTGTTACTTTGGAATTCTTTTATGTCATTAGCGAATAAGAAAACTGCACAAGAAGGAAAAAAGAACCAAATAATAGGATAATGTGTCTTTTGTACAGGTAAATGTAGGATACTTGTTGCTTAACAATTTGGGAACTGTAGTTTCTTTAATGTGAAGTAGGTATAATAGAAAAAAATGAAATCTGTTCCAGAAAAAAGGGAATAGAAGTCTGCAGAACTTGAAGTTCAGTGAAAATTCTCATGGTTCCCTGATACTTAAAAATCTCAAACCAGTTTTTGTAATACACAGAAAATAAGATTACTTAATGTAGTAGTACTGTTCTAATGCTTTTCATTTGAATGAAAGCTGTTCCCAGCAACCTTTTAGTCCTTACAATTATGATTTCTCGGGGTGTTTGGCTAGGTTCCATATTGAACCACCAAAAAAGAGATAAAAATATCAATAGATAGTAGTCAAGGCATGTATTGTAATCCTGTGGGATTTTTCATTTCTGACATAGTCCGATGTGAGCTTTGTTAAAATACCTTTATTTTCCTGCTGCCTTTCAGTTGTTTGTTGGAATGTGTCCTAAACGACATTGTCTAAAGACAATGTGATTTTCACGGTCTAGATGTTATTCTATGTATTCCAGTGGTTTTTGATATTTCCTGTGTAATAACTAAGAATAATAACTAAAATAACTTAAGATATTATTTGGTGAGTTCATGTAGCAATCAGAGCTTTTAGGACCTAACATCTCTTGTGGAATGCCATTCACAGAAAGTTCATGACTTATGTTGTTATAAGTGCAGGTCTGGAAAGCCTTGCAAAATGTCCATAATTGTTCAAAATCCCCAAATATTGATACATATCGGTGGAGTTTACACACTGAATGGGCTATATGCAGTGATATTTGGTATTTTGTACAGTTTTGTGAAATGCTGCTAGTTCCTATGAATCTCCTTCCCTGGGTATTCCTGAAGGTTTAGAACAAAAGTTCTTACAGTATCTGGTCAGAGTTATAGAGGTTTCAGTTTCATCTTCTTCCCAACACACCTGTTAATTAAATAGCTCTACATATTTCATCCTGAGAATGAGCTTGAAAATGATTGATGAGGCTGAATGACTGACAATATTGGCATTAATTTGAATTTTAATATGGTTTCTGTGATAAAAAATTCCAAAGATGGAACTGAATTTCCTTTTAAACATCTGTGGTTTAAAACTGCTTTTGCAAAGTGACGGTAACTTCTTCCAACATCTGTTGTTTGACCAGAAGCAATAACTTGTTAAATCCAGGAACATAAACTATAAATATCTATGGTTTTGTTGTTTTGTTTTAGTTTTTTTTTTTGTAGAAATAGCATTGTTAATGCTATTCATTTTGCTACTCTGGACATGATCACAGAAACTCCTGGAAGTTAAGCAGCTGTGGGAGTGGGTACTACTTATTAATTCTCCATATGTGTACTGGCACACCTGCACTTCCTTGTGGACGAAACTCCTCATATCATCCTGATTCCTGTGGTGTTTCCTTTAAATCAGAGCTCCTGTCTTGTGTTGTTTTTCCTCTGTAACAGTTAAACAGGAATGGCAGCAAAATGGAAGCACCATTACAGATGAGTCTTCTGTCTCTGTAGGACAGAAATCTTTGCAGGAGGTAGCAACTCAAAGTAAGATGTATCAGTAGTTACTGTGATGCCAAAAGCTGCAAATGTTACAGGTTCCTTTGATACTTGCTAGAAATGTCATGAACTCTGAACAACTAAATATGTTATTCCTGGGAAGTGTTTGAGGCTACATATGCTGATACGTAGATGTTGTGGTATGTTGGGGATGAGAACACATTAAATTACACAGCTGTATGTTATGCTGATGTATTCAAGTATATATATATATATATATATTCATTACAGTACACCTCTGTCTTTTGTTTCAGCATAAGGAGGAAAGGATCAAATGCGGTACAAAGAAATCTCACTAGAATGGTCCTTAGGAGAGTTGTCTGTACTTTCATGCCATTCTTACAAAGTGGATCAATCATGTATGTCCTTTGTTCTTTTTCAGGAGAACTCTTGCCCCTCCCTTTTTTATAGACTGCACGTGAAATTCAAAGTGTTTGTCTTTTTTTCATTAAAAAAAATTCCAACATTGATGTCACTGTCTTGCTGGACATACTACCCTTTGTTTATTTAGCCTTTCCTGGATCATGGTTTTGGACAGAGATTTATCCCTGTTATTTGGAACTATGTCACTGAGTGACTTTTAGGCTTAGTCTTAGATCCCATCTCTGAATTCTGATTCTTCCAACAAGGTTGTTTGTGTGGCAGCTTTGTATTTGGGATGCTGTATTTGTGTAACAGTGGTTGAGTTTGGTTTGTTTTCAAGATCTCAAGTTTTGGAGAAGTAAGTTCTCTAGTTTTTAGAAAAAGGAGTAAGTTCATGTATACCCATTCCTGGACTGTGAGGGGTTTTTATGGATTTTTTTTTTTGGTTGGTTGGTTTTTTGGTGGTTTTTTGGTGGTTTTTTTGTTTGTTTGTTTTGTTGGTGTTTTTATTTGTTATTGTTGTTGTTGTTGTTTTGTTTGCTGTTGTTTTGGGGGGTTTTTGCTTTCTTTTTCCTTTTTTGTTTGTTTTTCTTTGCTAAAGGCTTTCTTTATAGGTTAATACTGCTGGTTGGGACTAACACCTGATTTAGGATAGGTGCAGATTCTGAGACTTCTGCCTGAGACAAAGATCTAAGGAGTTCAATATATAAGTCTTGAAAAATAGTCTTGCCATATGTGAATATTCTCAGACCTTTTATGCATTGTGTGTTGTCATTGTTAGGTTCTGAGGCTTTTACTTTTCAGAGCAAAGTTTAATGATTTAATGATGCAGGTAACCATATTACATGCATATAAAGTGGTTCACATTAGCAACTGTAAAATAATTTTACTAACAGTGAGACTTTCTGTGGCGCCATACCTGAGAAATAGTTTGTTGTATTTTATCTGCAAACACAAATTTAGATGGCATAGGAACCTTAGGTGATTTTAGTAAAAAAAGTGATTTTTAATTGCAGTTCTTTACCTTGACATTATGTAGAACTGTGCATTTGGAAGAAGTTGTCTTTATGTTTTTCTCTTCACTAGTAATGGTCTTTCATACCAAGGTAGGTTTACAGAAAGTCATAATTTTTAGCACAGATATTCTTACAGTAACTGTCCTGATCTGAATTGTTTTAATCATTGGGAAAAAAAAAGTTTGAGAACTTCAAATTACTATTGCAGGTGTTACTATTGTTTGCATAAGCACAAATGACTGCATGTTTAAGCTATTATTTTTGCATGCCTTCCTGGTTTGTATCTATAGTATCTAAATACAGTGATTTGTGTTGCTTGGGCAGGCATTTGGATTGCTAAGAACAGGGAGAGAAAACAATTGATTGGGCTACAATGTCAATAACAATACCCAATGACAGTGATAAAATGGCCCCATTGTTCTGATCAATGACATACCCAACTAATTAAAAAAAGGGTTCTGCTGAATGTAGATGATGTTTCCTAAGGTCCTACTGTGTACTTAGGTATTTCTGGTATCTATTTGTTAAATGCAGAGACTCACTCATCTTGTCATGGGTTGAAAAAGATCTTGTGTTAAGGTATACATAGTGCTTTGTAAGGTGAGCAAGGAGTAATAAGGATGGGTGCCTTTTATCATGGAGGCTCCATTACATATCTTCTCAATTTGCTTCTTCTGTATATTGTTCTGGTAAGAAAGTGAGAAGGAGAAGGCAAATAGTGTTAAGAATATTTGATTTTTGTATGGTGGAACCTGTAATTTTAGTATCTGTTTTAAGCAATTTTTTAAAAGCTACTGATGAAAGGAAGCTGCTGTGGTAGTAAGTTTCTATTATGCTTGTAGACCTTTATCTCAACAGATGTAAGGGTTTTTCCCTTAGTTCTGTGAGGCTGAAGATACCAGCTTTTTGTTTGTTTTTGTATTTGTTTGGTTTGGGGTTTTTTTTTTTTTTTTTGTTTGGTTTTGGGGTGGGGTTTTTCATTGTTGTTTCTTGGTTGGTTAGTTGTTGTATTATTTTTTTTATAGCAATAGTTCAACAATGCTGCCTTGTGGTTCTCCGTATTATCTCTCTGTATCATTTGGGGCTGGGGGGCAATGATTTATTTGGTCTTATTGTACAGTTTGGTCTTACTCATCTCATCAGTGACACAGTAATAAACTTGCCTGCATACAGTAAAAGTACTTTTTCCTTATATTTTGTTGTTCAGTGGATAAACATGCACTAGGGTGAGAATGTTGTAAATATTTTTTAAAAGATCCTGGATGTAAATGTTCAGCTCTACAAATATCCAGCATCCTTAAAAGCTGTTAGTATTAATTGTGATTACTCCATAAAAATTTATAATAGCATTATTTTGTATGAGTGTCTGATTTTTTTAGGTCAGGACCTGTGTTCAGATACTTCCCAAGTAACACTGAATAAGGTGTTAAACTTGCATTAGAGGCAGAGCTGAAATTGAATAGTGACATAGAGCAGCAAGTTCTAATCAGTTTTAAAAACTTCTGAAATACCTTTTCTGTGTTTTTTGGGAAGAGATTGAAGGAAATTCTTTAAATTTCATGCATTTAGCTGTAGAAGATTTTTCCAATTTAAACTTCTGTTGTAATCTAGGAACAGCATGATTGCTTTGTATTTTAACAGAATTTACTGTTGTGTGAAACATAAAGGTGTTTGAAATTAGAGGAAAAAACGTAATTTCTAATTCTTAGAAATTCAGGGTAATATTTGAGGAAAATAGGTATTTGCAACTTGATTTTTCTTGGGTAACTTTCTAGCAAAGCAATTTGTTTTATGGATACACTGGTTATTTGTTTAAGAGGAAGGGTTACATGTAACTACATTGTATAGTTATAAACATGGTTATGGATGAATGTGCCTTGCTTTATAAAATTATGCAGCTGCAGTTTCCTGGGATTTTTTTCTTCGTTAGAGGACATGATCTGGACAGTTTTGTCAGTGATACAGGCAGTCTACAGCAGTTGCTGATTTGGTGGTTCATCCTTTAAGAAACAATTTTTGCTCTTTGTATGGATATGCCTGTCACTTACTTCATTTTTTTCTCCTGCTGCTTCTCTACAATTCGGCAGATTCCTCCTTTATCCTCAGACTTGGAAAGTGTTCACATAGGTTGATATCCTGGTTTAGGGGACACAAACCTCAAAAAAGCCTAGGGACCAGAAACTCGTGAAGGCCTCCACTCAGAGAG
The DNA here is from genome assembly GCA_013397555.1 of Urocynchramus pylzowi. Classification (NCBI taxonomy): domain Eukaryota; kingdom Metazoa; phylum Chordata; class Aves; order Passeriformes; family Fringillidae; genus Urocynchramus; species Urocynchramus pylzowi. The sequence goes on along the minus strand of VZRH01003980.1, from coordinate 2,745 downwards.
ACTTCTGAATTATGAATTCAAGCAACATGGCTACTGACTGCTTTATCCCAATACAGAGTAAGTGCAACCAAAGTGCAACCACTACAGATTTTTTCCACTTTCTCGAGCCCATGTTGGGCACCAGAAATTGTATTTGTCCTGGTTTAGGGCAAATTTGGGAGAAAACCTCCAAAGGGTTTTGCTCTAGAATGCAAATTCAAGTGGCCTCTCCCCTAACTGGTTCAGGAAAAAGATTTCCTTGGAGAAAAGTGAGAAAAACCTGTTTATTTAACAGTCAAAGCACAAAAAATGAACAATACTAAACAATAAAATCTCTTGCTGCACCAAAAGAGATTACAAACTCAGAAAGTCCCCTTCGTGGGCTGTAGCTCAGCTCGCTCAATCTCTCTTATCAGTCTCTCTGGCACTGGAAGTGCCGTGGCCCAGGCCTGGCCCAGTGGGCCACAGGTGGAAGCTGCTGGTGCTCCTCTGGGTGTTCAGTCCAGAGAAGGTTTAAACAGGTCCAAAGAAAAACCACAGTCCAGGGAACTTCTCTGTCTCAGCTAGCTAAAATGAAATAAAAGCAGAGGAGAGCTATGTCCCACCATCTATCTGTCCATCCACAGACAGCACAGTCGAGGAGCAGAAATGTGGAGGACTGAGTGAAGTTTCTGATAGCAAACTCTGCTGTTCTTCCACCTGCTTCACTCTCAGAACCAGTCTTAAAGGTGCAAAACTTATTTCTGGGCTAAACAGATGAATGGAGATACGAGCATCATAAAGTCACCCCAGGACAGTTGGAGATAGAGCATAATAGGGTATGAGTGAGAGAGATTGTGCAGTTTACTCTGTCCTCTGCCTGTGATGGGAAGCAGAGGGAGTCCTGTGGCTGCCGCAGCCACTTAGACAAATGACCAACTCTCGGCAGGATGGGACATGGTCACAGCATTGGGTGGCAGTAGCTCAACTGGTCTTTCTCAACTTTTTTACTCAAGACTTTCACTGCAGCCTCTCTTCCATGCTACTCTGCATCCCACAGCCATCTCCTGGGTGCAATTCAGGCGTAGACTCATGACCATGCATTCCTTTTTCCTCCTTTACTAGGTTTGAGAAATACTGCTTTAAGACATCAGCTTTGTTTTCCTTCTTGTGAATGGTGGTTTGTAGCAAAAGTGATAGGTGATGAGGAGCAAATATTTATGCAGGATCTGACACAGTGCTTATATTCCTACCTGGGTCTTTTAATCAAGTCTTTTAATCTTCATAAATACGGTTTCTGCATTTGTTGAGTGAGTAAAACCAGAAGAGCATGTAGTCATAATTGCCCTGTGTCTTGCACCTTCCTGCTGCACCCTTGAATATTACTCTTTTAGAGTAACAGAAAGCTGGCATAAAACACAGAAATTATTATGGATCTGAATTGTCACGGCTGTGACACAAATTAACACAACTCACACACTATGTTCCAGCATCCGAACAGGAACAGGAAAAGAGCCTTTATTTTTCAGACCTCAACATTTATAGAATTCCAAAAGTGACAGTGGATTGGAGGATGGCATTGCCACCTTTCCAACCACACTGGTCAGACTAACAGTCTATCAAAATTCTCCTCCTACATAGAAGAATGCAAACAATCATTATTTACATGAAAGTGTGAGAAACTCCATTACAAGGATGTAAACATCAGAAGGCTTAGAAAATCTCAAAAGAACAAGGCAACATCTCACCCTTTTTCCGTTAAAAAGAAAAAGAAAAAAGAAAATGAACAATGTTAAAATGAAAAATGAACAATGTTTGAACAGTGTTAAAAAGAAAAATGTACAATGGTCAATGTCCACTTGTGGAGGAATCATTGGAGTGATCACTCGTGTTGTCTGCATCTGAGTCATCACTCAATGATTCATCCACTTGACGATTTTCAGTTTGGTCACTGTTTCCATCTCGCCTGTCGGCCAGATTCTGTCTCTGCAGTCGCAGGTCAGTCGGGGTACCCAGCGTACCCCGGTATCTGTGGATACGCACACATACCCACGCCCCGAAGCGATAAGGTCATAGGGACCTTCCCATTGCTTGGTGACTAAATTCCGCTCCCAAACCTTCGCTCGAGGTTGAGGTCCAAAGCCTGCAACGAAAGATGATGATTCAAAATGACAGGATTATTTGAGTTCTGCGGCACAGTAAGATGATTGATGGTATATAAAGCTTTTGCCAACCGACTGTGCGGGGTTTCATCCTGCATTCCCTGTTTTTGTTTTTGAAGAACCCCCTTCAAAGTACCATGAGCACATTCTACAACAGCTTGACCAGTCGGAGAATGAGGGATACCAAACTTGTGTGACATACCCCACGACTTCAGGAGCTGCCGTACCTTCTGCAATGCGTAAGCAGGACCATTGTTGGTCTTCACAGCAGAAGGTATGCCCAGAACGCCAAAGGCCTGCCTCCAGTGGGCAAGGACATCATGGGCCTTTTCTCCAGTGTGAACAGAAGCCCACATCACAGAGGAGAACGTGTCCACAGTGACATGCACATACTTGAGCCTGCCAACCTCAGCAATCTGGGTGACATCAGGCTGCCAAAGCTCCAAGGCCTTAAGGCCTCTGGAGTTTACCCCTGCCAGCAAAGGCGGAGCAAGCGCATGACNCTGCTTCTGCAAGGTATGTGCGTTCTGATGGAAAAACCCATGCGATGCCTTGGCCTGCGCGAGCGTATCAGGCTGAGGTGCTAACATTGGGTTAGCCAGCTTGTCAGCCCTCGCATTACCTT